>CM050433.1:27306933-27557499 GCA_027564155.1 Gymnocypris eckloni scoliostomus
TGTGGATGATGGAGAATAATGGATGTGTTTACAGTTTATTAAATTGAGTCCTGTGGATGTAATGATGTTATGAGACTGAGTTTAGGAGCTTGATGACCTGAGGAAGAAACTCCTCCTCAGTATTTCAGTTTTTGCCATCATGCTCCTGAAGCGTTTGCCAGATGGCAGTAAACAGAAATGATGGTTACCAGGGTGATTCGAGTCCTTGATGATTTTAGCAGCTCTGCTTTTACAGTGTTTGAGGTAGATGTCCTGCAGAGAGGGGAGAGCAGACCATGAGATGCGCTCAGCTAAGCGCACGACTCTCTGTAGAGCTTTGCAGTCCTGGTTTGTGGCATTATTATACCACACTGAGATGCACTGAGTCAGAACACTTTCTATGGCCCCTGAATAGAAAGTTTTCAGGATAGCTGGTGAGACCCTGAATTTTCTCAGCTGTCGCAGATGGTACAGTCTTTGCCTGTACGCCTGCAAACGAGGCCCAGAACCACAGTATCATCAGCAAATTTGACAATAGAAGTGGAGCTGTGAGAGGACACACAGTCGTGTGTGTAGAGAGAGTAGAGTCACTTGTCTCATGAGTTTATATTCCAAATCTGAAGAAGAGACCATGAAAAATTAGATTTTCCTGAGACTATATACAGGTGCTGGAAATATAATTAGAATATCATCAAAAAGTTGATTTATTTCACTAATTCCATTCAAAAAGGGAAACTTGTATAATGTATACATTCATTCCACACAGACTGATATATTTCAAGTGTTTATTTATTTTAATTTTGATGATTATAACTGACAACTAATGAAAACCCCAAATTCAGTATCTCAGAAAATTAGAATATTACTTAAGACCAATACAAAGAAAGGATTTTTAGAAATCTTGGCCAACTGAAAAGTATGAACATGAAAAGTATGAGCATGTACAGCACTCAATACTTAGTTGGGGCTCCTTTTGCCTGAATTACTGCAGCAATGCGGCGTGGCATTGGGGTCGATCAGTCTGTGGCACTGCTCAGGTGTTATGAGAGCCCAGGTTGCTCTGATAGTGGCCTTCAGCTCTTCTGCATTGTTGGGTCTGGCACATCGCATCTTTGTTGTATTGAAGAGTTCTACAAACTATTAAAATATTTTAGTCATTATACATACCACTGTATGTTTTTCAATTATACATTTATTATAGACAGAATCTTAGACATCATATAAGTGATCTATTTGACCACTAAAAATACAATAAGAATAATTTGATAAAAAAAAAGAAAGAAAGAAAAACATATAGCTTTGTATGTAGGCTAGTACATACTCGCGTACATACTCTGATTGCCAAACATACATTGATATGGCCAAACATTCACACTGATTGCTGTTAGTCAGTAATCGCACACTGATGTGCGGGGTAATTCAGATGATAATCATACAGAAATGGGCAATATAGTTCATAACGGCCGATTGGCATTCATAGTGATACCCCTATTCAGTCAGAGTAATCACAGCTGAATATCTGCCACACAGATGCTAATGATACAGGTACGTAGAGCAACATTCTCAAAAAACACAAATACACATATATTAAAAATGTTGGAAAAAAGGTTTATTTAGTCCAAAAAGCTGATCGTTAAGTTCTGCCCCCATCACAAGACAGGTGTGTCACAGCCCTCGGGAGAGAGTGCGCGGATTCAAATAAACTATTTGCCCTTTTTTTCACTTTTTTGGGGGGAATGGTCTCAGTTTGTGTGTAACACTGTATCCTACAAAACCATGTGGTTGTTTACAACCAAGTTGTATTGTATTTTTTTTGAGCGTGAGTTATTTCAAACCGGATACAAACAATAACTGTCCCTGAAGAAAGGAGATATAAACAAAGGAATATCCATCCATATAACAATGTTATTGTTTCGCTGGACTAAAGTCCTCGATGTGATGTTGTTCCGTGGACCATTACCTCTCTAACTAAACCGGGATTTACAGCAGTGGATGCGTTTGTGACTCATTACACGAAACTGGTATGTACTGCTTTTTAATTATGTATGTTTTGATATGTACTACTTAAAGAAATTTAGCAGTTACATTCCTTCTAAGCTTTCCATCGAAAAACAGCTATCTATTGTCGATGCTTGACCTTCAGAATGATATATAGTTTGTCAAGATAAATTTTGTCACGTTTCATTTAATCTATTCGTAAATAATGACATGTGCAAACAGAGAGCGTTCAGTGTGCTGGCATCCTGGTGCTGGCTAACAGGTTAAATAGTCAAATGGGTGCCAAGCTGTCATAAATGGCAATGTATAATGTGCATTTCCAGGAATGTACTCTACAGCTTCCAACAAGCTCACCCCATGGTGGCCTTTTCAGAAGCATAAACCCACCACCACATCGGATGACCAGGTGATGTCAAACAGTAGTGTCACATGAGTTTTTTTTTTCAGCAATGTAATCATAGTGAGAATCAGCAGTTGTTTCAGCAGCAGGGGAAATTCCATCCACAGTGGTTTTAGGGGGTTCTAGAGCTGCTCTGCATGTCATGCATCGGGTCTTGTGGTAATTTGACTTGCACAGCACTGTAAGCATATTTATAGCTCTGAGATTCACCCAGCAAAAATGTTTTGCTCACTGGTTGTGAGTTTACAGAGATGGGTTTACACAGTTTTTGAGTATTTGTGGTCAAGTTTATGTGAAGAGCATTAACACTTGGTACCACTTTTCTTTTGTTTTAAATCACCGTATTGGAATTTGGAATACAGACTAAAAACGTGGACATTTTATATTTTATAGCTCCTTGAATGTGTCTAATTTGGACAGTTGTCTTGCTGCACCGTTGGGCCTCTTTACTGCTCATCTCAGATAGTGTAAATAAAAATCAGCATAATCCAGATTTATACTTGGAGGATCAAGTGCAGCTTTTTATATTTAAGTAAATATAAGTTAATTAAAGTTATTTCTGTTTTGATACTAAATATATATACACAAAGTTATATCCAACTAGCTATGAGAATCAAAGGGAACAAAGGATGGGCCTCATTCAGGAGATGATTTTCAGAGAGACAGAATATTTTCTATTCTAAGATAATAATTTTGCATTATTATTTGTAATGATCTAAAAGCATGTGCAGCAACACTGTAGGATCAAATTTGGCGATTTTATTTACTTTAGGTTTATCAATTTCACTAAAGTCACATAAGATGAAGTGCAAATTCACATGTTCAGCATTTTTATTATAGAGTAACAATCACATTCTGGGCTGCCAATGGAAAATATTACAAATAACAAGCAACATAAGTGTAAAAAAATCAACATGTTTCCATTCTTGAACTTGTTACTTGTTCTAAAGCAGAGTGTCTAAACTCAGTCCTAGAAGGCCAGTTTCCTGCAGAGTTTAGCTACAACTTGCCTCAAAACACCTGCCTGAAAGTTTCTAGTATGCTTAGATAAGCTGTTTCAGGTGTGTTTGATAGGGGTTGGAGCTGAACTCTGCAGGAAATTAAAAAAAAATTCAAGATTGATTTTTCTCAGAACATTTGACTAATTCTCATTCATATTGTACGATTTTAATGGAAATGTAACTACCACATTATTCAAGCAACTTTTTCTTTATTAACCCTCTAGTTAAAGAAAAGGATATTCTAAGTGCCTCGCACATGAAGTTGTCATCATTATGTAAATGTTAAACAAATCACTATATATATATATATATATATATATATAAGATGCATGAACTACAACTACATCTTGTACAAACTTTTCTTATGCATATTATATGTTCAGAAAGAATACAAGAAAAATGCTTAAAATAATTCTCAAGCAATTCAAAATGACTGAAGTTATAACACCTATAGTGCTATTATTAACTATAAAAGCTCTGTAAAACAATGAACAGCAGTTTTCAGCCTGTCACCCTGATGCAAACATGAAATATCAGATATACAGTAGTAGTTCTTCACAGGTTTTTTATTAAATTACGCTGCTTTTCCATAGTTTTTTTCTATGTAAACATGGACGCAATTGACTGTTGCGATCGCGTCTCTTGTAGTATCTCGTGCATGAAATGGCACTCTAAAAACGCAGCGCTCTAGTTATTAAAATATGTTTAACTCCCATCTTTTTGAATTTTTTCCTATTCCACTCCCCGCGTCACATCTTTGTCAACACAAGCGCATTCTGTGTGAATGGCAGCTAGAGTGCATCACACGTGAGCAGTTAAGCATGTGCCTGTATCTAATTCTAGCATTTGGTAATATTTCTATTCAAATTCGCAAATGTTCGAGACCAACTAGAACATTTGGCGAGTCCAATGACCCAGTCCGAGTCCAAGACAAGTCCGAGACGATAGAAAAACGCCTTGAGTCCAGACTCGAGTCCGAGTAAGATGCCTTAGTCCCTAGTAAGATGGAGATTTAACAGAAAAGTGAAGCTACACAGAGCTACTATCACAAACCACTCAGCATCACGGATTGTATTAGTGATAATACAGGAGACAGGAGTATTAATGATATTTAGACATCAGTATTAATGATAGTTAGACCCTGGCAAAAGCTCATAAATAGGCGTGGAGCAGGCGCTGTATAGTGCGCAGTGAGCGGAGGCTCGCGAAGCGGAGCCAGGTGAAAGTATAAATCCCGCTTTAGTGTTACCTTGGATTTATTAAAAAAAATATGACTCCCAATGCACACAAACTTCCCAGAATACCAAGTGCCCTGTTGATTACAGTGTTTACTTACTTTTTAATTATATTTTTATTAAATGTTTATTTATTTATGAGTTTGTCATCTAAAGTATACGTATGTTTTTTTTTACACATGTATTTTTTTTTATTCATTTTCAAATGGTTGAAAATTTCTTAAATCTAATTTAAATACATTATATTGGCTTTATATCGCCCACCCTGCTTTCCAAGATATCGGCATCGGCATGGGCTGTCAAAAAAAATATATTGGTCGACCATTATTCACAACTAATTTGTCTACATGATGCCAAAATACTGAGGAACCTAAACTGCAAACAGATTTGAGATATTTTGAATAGTGTTACTATGGTGATTTATTAAAGTAGCAGTAAAAAAGGGAAACAGTTAAAAAGGGAATAAGTTAATATGTGCTGTACTAGTAATATAGATTTATAATATTTCACAAATGCTTTTAAAAAGTAAGGTCTAATGTTACGTTCCGCGTGTGTTATGTGTATATTCTGTTTCTCGCTCTCCTGTCTTTCGGTGTTCCTTTTTGCTCCGCTTCTAGGTCGGTGTTTATTGGCTGACTCGACTGCCAATCATCATTCTGACGTCATGATGTCTGCCAATCAGCTGGCGTGCCAGCTGTATTTGAGGACCCGAGTTGATTGTGTGTGGGTGCGCCTTGCCAGCGTACCCTGTGCTCCAACACGGTCAGCAGTTTGTGTTCGACAAAAATAGTCTACCGATGCGTAATGTACTTTTGTTTGTTGATTATATGAGTTTAGTTAGGCGTCAGATCGCCCGAAGATTTCGGTTTTATTTTCATATTTCTTTTTGTTAGTCAGTTTAGAGGTTAGTATAAGGATTGTTTTGTTTTGTTCATTTCTTTAATTTGGGTGACACTCCTATTTCTTTTGTCGTGCTGAATTCTATATTTTCTCGTTTGTAACGGTGGCTGCCCCAAAATAAAATAAAATTTGATTTAATAAATGTAGATTTAATTTAAATTGTTCGGGCGCCAGACAAGTAAAACTTGTCAAGAGAAAAAAAAAAAAATATAGATATATAATGAAATTCAGTTTCCCCAGAAATAGCTCAAGCCACTGTTACACACAAAAAAAATTACACAAAGTTAAATTTTCACAGAGTTTGTATTTTCTTTCTTTAACAGACAGCAAGTAGATTGCGGTTCAAGTTCAGTTCAAGATTTCACAAACCGGAAACAACAAAAACACGAGTCCTTGACTCACTCTAATTTCTTACAGTTCCTTTTCTTTTTTACTCAGTTTGTGTTCAATGTTCAACCAAAAGAAATGAAAAATAAAATAAAACCACAAAGAAAAATCATTAATTCAAACAAGCGTTTGTGTATGAGTGTATGCGTGTGCGTGTACAATGAGCGTGTAAGTGTGTGTGTGGTGGTGGCTGCGTGAAGCAGTCTGTGTAGCGGCCGCAAATCCCGGCCCGGGAAAAGAGTTTGGAGACTTGGCGTGAGGTTAAAAGATGATGGACATCATCACTAGTACCTGAGGCAGGCGAACGAACCAGGCTGGATTGTGTTGCACCAGGCAGGCGAACGAACCAGCAGTAGAGCTCAATTTCTCCGTCACTTTGGCGATCGCACCCAGTCAGCGCATGCACAGAGAATCCAGCAAAGGAATAGCAACGACGACCTTCAGGTAGCGTGTGTCCCACTCCGATAACAACCTACGCGTTTGTTTGTTTGTTTTTTCTCTCTCTCTTCCGTTTCTAGCTCTCTTTTATATTCAATTTCCTCATTGGTTTCCGCCCATTAGAAAAAATGAAAAGCTGGTATGGATTTCTTCCATATCGCCACACTCTCCCTCCCTGGAGAAAACAACCCATGGTTGTGGAAATATGAATCACATTTAAAATCCAATGAATTCCTCTTCATCAGAAGACTCATTGAATATTTGGAGGAGTCTTTTCTTCTCCTGGCATTCCAGCTCTTCAGCCGTGGGAAAGCATGGTTTTACGTTGCACACATGCACTATGCGAACATCTTCACCAGTGGACTCTAGTGATACCTGATAGTTCAATGGACCCACCTGCTTTATGACACGGTAAGGGCCTTTCCATTTTTGAGCCAATTTTGCAGTGAAGTGGTGTTGTGCACTAGACTGGGGAAAGGTTCTCATCCACACACGATCCTTTTCCTTGTATGTGACATCTCGTCTTTTTTTATTATAATTCCGAAGCTGTCTCTTTTGTGCTTTTTTACAGCATTCCATGGCTTTGGTCTGAAGCTCAGTTAGGTGGTGGACTGTATCGTAAGGTATACAGTCTGGAGTTAGATTCTTGCCATGTAATACCTTGTCCATGGGACTTTGCAGTTTCCTCCCCAAATGAAGCTCTGCAGGGGTCATCCCAATCGTTTCCTGGACAGCTGAATTAACAGCGAACCGGAGTTCCGGTAAGTATTGGTCCCACTTCCTGTGATTGTTGTCCACATAGGCAGAAATCATGCATTTGAGCGTACGATTAACCCTCTCTGTCATATTTGTTTGTGGGTGATATGATGTTGTCAATTTAGGTTTGATACCCCACTTTTGACAAAGTTCTCTAAACAGTGAAGACACAAATTGTGTACCTCTATCCGATAGAATGAAGTCCGGCACTCCCCAACGGGTTAGAATTTCCTTCCGAAGAACTAATGCAACAGTCTCAGCTTTAGCATTGCGCATGGGAAAAATTTCCACCCAGCGAGTAATAGTCTACAAAGACCAAGAGGTACTCATTTTGCTGAGTGCTACGTGGCATTGGCCCCATAATGTCCACTCCAAGCATCTCGTTGGGACGGGTGGTGGTGGTTTGTTGTAGTTTGCCCACAGGTTTCTGATTTTCTCCCTTAAGAGTCTGGCATTTGACACATTTTTTAACATGGTGTTTTATGTCAGTCCACATTCCAGGCCAGAATGCAACATCATGGATACGCTTGTAGGTCTTATAAATGCCTACATGCGCGCTCCAGGGATTAGCGTGGTAGTGGTGTAGAATGGACGACACAAGGCTGTTAGGAATGTACACTCTGTAATGAACTTGATTGTTCGACAGGTGAGTTTTGTGATAGAGTTTATCTTCCACTATCTCATACTGATCTTTTAGGGGAATCATTTTCTGCAAGTGCTTGAAGTGTGTTGGTGATGACAGGGTCTTTGTGCTGTTCCTCCCAGATTGTGGCTGGAGACATCGGAAACTCAGTATCCTCCTGTTGGTGTTGGTTGATGTACAGGTTACAACTGGTATGAATCCGAGACAGAGCATCAGGTGCTATATTTAGTTTTCCTTTGCGATATTCAATGATAAAATCAAATCTCTGAAGTCGCAAGGCCCATCGGATGAGGCGACTCGTGGTTTTGTGGAAGACATTACCCATTGTAGCGCTGAGTGGTCCGTGATGACAGTGAAAAGTTTGTGCTCTAGGTAGTGCTGCCATTTCTCCAGGGCCCAGATTACGGCCAAACACTCTTTTTCGGTGGCTGAGTAATTGGTCTCTGCTTTGTTCAGGGTTCTGCTGGCATAAGCAATAACTTGTTCCAATCCCTGTTCCTTCCGCTGGGTCAGCAGCACCCAAACCAGTGTCACTGGCATCCGTGTAGACAGTAAAAGGCAGTTGAAGGTCAGGATGGCCAAGAATGGGAGGAGGTAAGACAGTATTTCAAATGTTCAAAGGCTTGTTGACATTGTTGTGACCAGAGGAATGAACATCCTTTTTTTTTCAGTGCATTGATGGGTTCAGCGATCCTGGAGAAGTTTGGTACAAACCGGTGGTACCACCCGGCTAACCCCAGGAAGCGCTGGACCTCCTTAATGTTGGTAGGCGCAGGGTAATCCCGTATAGCCTCCACTTTACTTGGGTCTGCAGCTATGCCTTGGACGTTGACAACATGTCCCAGAAAGGTTATTTCCTGAAGACAGAAATTGCTTTTTTTTAAATTAATTGTGAGGCCAGCCATTTTCAGCTTGTGAAGAACAGCCTGGAGGTCGGAGAAGTGCTGGGCTACAGATGGTGAGTAAATAATTATGTCATCAATGTAGACAAAGCAGATGTTTCCACGCAATTCTCCTAGAACATTCTCCATTAGTCTTTGGAAGGTTGCTGGGGCATTTTTAACCCAAACGGCATAACATTAAACTGAAACAGTCCTAATGAAGTTGTGAAAGCAGTCTTTGGTTTACTTTCTTGATCCATGTTCACCTGCCAGTAGCCACTGTTAAGGTCAATGGTGGAAAAGATGGCGCTCAGATAATGACTCCAAAATCTCAGCGATGTTGGGTAATGGGTAAGCATCATTCTCTGTAATGGCATTAACTTTCCTGTAGTCCACACAGAATCTAAGGCTTCCGTCTTTTTAGGGACCAATCGACAGGTGAGGCCCATCCAGAGTGTGATGGTTCTCGATGCCAGCAGTCAACATCTCTTCCAGTTGCTCTGAAATGACAGCTTGTTTGGCAGGTGTTGTAACGGTACGGTCTTTGTTTTATAGGTACTTGGTGGGTAGTATATATGTGATGCTGTGTAACTTCAGTACGTCCCGGACGAAGGGTACAAACTTGAGGGTTTGACTCCAGGATCTGCCGTAGCTGTTGCTTGCCGTCCGGAGGTAAATGGGCATCCTGTACGCAGTGTCAATTAGTGTCTTTTCGTCAGTAGGCTGGTTGAAACATGTTAAGTTGGAGGAGGAACAGAAGATAGTAAGGAGAGGCTGTTGGGTTTTTACTTCCCATCTTTCCCTTGGATGTTGGGAGCTGATAACTGGTATACTGGCATTTGTTGGCTGGAAAGGATAATACTCTTCAGGATTAGACTGAAATGAATACATTTGGTCTGCCACATTGATCTGCAGCCCACTGTAAAGATAAAGTCCAGTCCTAATATGACTGCATAGGCCAGAGCTTTGGCTGATAGAACAACAGCAGGTATGGTGAATACTTTCTGATGTAGGATGATTGACATGTTTATCCAACCTAAAGGAATTTCTGCTTCCCATTGGCTAGGTAGAGTGGACCCTGGGTCCAGGGATGGAGTTTTGTGAAGTGAGTTCCTTCCAGAGATTCTCATGTAGAAGGGTATAGCTAGCCCCAGTATCAACAATGGCTTTTCCCTTCCAGCTACCAATACAGAGTGGCATCACTAATTGTTGTGGAACAATTTCAGTAGGTGGTGGTTTCTTACCAGTTGTTGGTGACTTGTGGGGAAGGGTGGCAGACACAGAGCGATTTCCAGGTGGATCAGTACCTTTAGAAGCTGGAAATGTTGTCCGCTTGCTATTGGAGGAAGGGTGTTGGCTGGTGGACTGAGAAGAGACAAAGTGAGGACAGCTGCCAGGTGAGTGATGGCCTTTACATCGCCAGCATTGCACTAAAGGCTTCTCTGCCGGGCGGATGGAAATAGATCTTTGAGGCATGGATAAGGGTTGCTTAGAACTCACCGTTTTCATATTGCAGTTGTTGTTCGTAGTCTTTTTCCAGCTGTTGGCCCAATTTCACAAGTTCATCGACTGTGTTCACCCGACTGCGAATCTGGCTTGCAAGATAGGGGTTCATATTTTCAAAATCATTTTCACCAATTCACTGTCCATCAAGGTGGGCTTCCACCTTTGCAGAGAGCTCTGTATGTAAATGCAAAGTCTCTAATGCTCTCTCTTTCTCCCTGTGTTCTTGTCCTTACCCTTTCAGCCAGCTCGTCTTCATAATCCTCTGAGAGGAAAGCAGAGAGGAAAGCAGCTTCAAACTCTTCCCACGTGGTTATTGAGGATCGTGCAACTTCCCACCAGTCCCGGGCAGTACCGTAGGACAGTGCGGAAAGTGGCCAGGATGTCAGCATTAGTAAGAGGATGTAACGCCAAGAAATCCTGACATCGAGTTAGATAGAGCAAGGGGTCCATGTCATCTGACTGTCTCCCAAAAGTAGGAAATGTAATCTTAAGATGATCACTCTTTACAACAGGAGCAGGAAGCAAAGGAGCAGTCGATGGGGTTGCAGATGGCGCCGGAATGGTCGGAAGCAAAGGAGCTGTCACTGGTGATGCAGATAAAACTGGAGTAGTAAGAGGTAAAGCAGAGTAATCTCTTGTCTGCAAATCGGTCATTTGTTTCTCTTGCCTTTCGAGTCTATTCTCAAATTCAGTTTGTAAGCTTTTAACAGCTGCACACAGTGTGGTTGTGGTTTGGGTGCACTGGGTGAGCTCTGTAGACAACTGGTCATGATTTCTTTGATGGGTTACCAGGTAAGATTTGATGTCTTGCTGAAGCTCCACTTGAAGTTGATCAATCATGAATCGTACTTCAGACACATAGGTAGTCTTAGCTTTGTGAAGTTCATCAGAAATCATAACTTTGAGTGATTTGTTGAGCTGATCGGTCTCTTCCTTCACATGCTTCTTACTTTCAGAAATGTGGGTGAGCACTTCTTGTTGGTTGTGCTTGAGTTTATCAGCAAGGTTAGAAATCAGGCTGTTGTGATATGTAGACATGGTTTTAAGTTCTTTAGCAAGTTCACCAATGGTTTTCTCATGGGTTTGCATATGTTGTGTCAACGTGTCCCAGTTTCCTTTAACTTGAGTGAGTTGATGCATTCCTTTTCCAGGAGTTGATAGGATGCCAGGCAAGTCCTGCTGTGCCGCTGAAGATAGAGATGAAGGCTCGGGTGGTGTACATATCTGCATGAAGTCTCCATTCAGTTGCTGTTCCCAGGTGAAGGGTTGAACAGGAGTACTGCCAGCTAGGGGTGAAGTTGCAAACCGCACATGGGTTCCTGGGTAATCAGTGGTGCTGGCTTGAGTGGGAGTGAAGTGAGAGGAGCACGAAGGGGTCCAGGTACAGAAAGTGGAGGGAGTGCTGGAGGCCAGACTGGGGTAGCAACGTCTGGTGCCAGGGTTCCATCTCCACAAAAGTGGATGGAGAAGGAGTGGTAGCCATGTTTGATTGTCAGTGTATGTGTAGGAATGTAGTTAAATGTAAATTGAGTGAAAATAAAAATGTAGAACTGTTTGAAAAATAAAATTACCAACAGTTCAGTGTGAAATGTCTGTTCATTTGTCCAATTCACACCATAAGTCACTTAAGTTCACAAATCAAATAATTAGATTTCAATAACACAAATGGTTGTTTCCACAGCTTTCACATTAATTAGGTCAAAACAGTTTGGCAGCAAGACAACTAAGGGGTAACAATTATATATTTAACAACATTCAAGTTCACAAACAAAAAATATCGTCCCACAAAACCTTTCAGTAAAAAGTTCCAGTTCAATATGCCACAATTTCACAAACACAAAAAAATAGGCAGTTTCAAGTGACAATAACCCACCTTTAAGTAACCTTTAGAGAAATTCAAAGTTCAAATGACCAGTTTTAAGTGGTCACGGTTTACGTCTAAATGTTAAGTTTCATGTCGAAGGTTTATCTGAGTGTTTAAGTTCAGGGTCCCTGTTTGGGCGCCACTTATGTAACGGTGGCTGCCCCAAAATAAAATAAAATTTGATTTAATAAATGTAGATTTAATTTAAATTGTTCGGGCGCCAGACAAGTAAAACTTGTCAAGAGAAAAAAAAAAATATAGATATATAATGAAATTCAGTTTCCCCAGAAATAGCTCAAGCCACTGTTACACACAAAAAAAATTACACAAAGTTAAATTTTCACAGAGTTTGTATTTTCTTTCTTTAACAGACAGCAAGTAGATTGCGGTTCAAGTTCAGTTCAAGATTTCACAAACCGGAAACAACAAAAACACGAGTCCTTGACTCACTCTAATTTCTTACAGTTCCTTTTCTTTTTTACTCAGTTTGTGTTCAATGTTCAACCAAAAGAAATGAAAAATAAAATAAAACCACAAAGAAAAATTATTAATTCAAACAAGCGTTTGTGTATGAGTGTATGCGTGTGCGTGTACAATGAGCGTGTAAGTGTGTGTGTGGTGGTGGCTGCGTGAAGCAGTCTGTGTAGCGGCCGCAAATCCCGGCCCGGGAAAAGAGTTTGGAGACTTGGCGTGAGGTTAAAAGATGATGGACATCATCACTAGTACCTGAGGCAGGCGAACGAACCAGGCTGGATTGTGTTGCACCAGGCAGGCGAACAGACCAGCAGTAGAGCTCAATTTCTCCGTCACTTTGGCGATCGCACCCAGTCAGCGCATGCACAGAGAATCCAGCAAAGGAATAGCAACGACGACCTTCAGGTAGCGTGTGTCCCACTCCGATAACAACCTACGCGTTTGTTTGTTTGTTTTTTTCTCCCTCTCTTCCGTTTCTAGCTCTCTTTTATATTCAATTTCCTCATTGGTTTCCGCCCATTAGAAAAAATGAAAAGCTGGTATGGATTTCTTCCATATCGCCACACGTTTTTGTAACTATTTATATTTTTCCTCAACGCAACCAGTAAAGACTTTTGTGAATGAAAATATCACTTCTCGGTATCTTCTTTGATCTGCACCACACCCAGTAACAGTTGTCTCACATAAATGTTACGGTATCATCCCTTTTTAACATCAGGCACGTAACATTTATTGGTGGCAGCGGTGGGATTTCACGATCAGTCCTTTGTTGGGATGATATGTGAGACATTGTTGCTGGTGTGATGACGGATCAACCCTGAACAGAGTATTGTTTGAATGGTAAGTTGGAGGCTGTTTAGTAAATGTCGACGCATGATCGTTATGGCTGATCTTAATTTGGAAAGTTTTGTTAGTGCACCAACTGTCGAACAATTAGATGCGTGCAGAAAGGAGGATTTGTTGAGAGTTGCTGAGTATTTCCAAATTTCAGTCCCTAGACAGCAGTTAAAACGAGATATTAAGAGAGTCGTTGTGCAGCATTTAGGGGAACAAGGGGTGCTGGGTGTGGCTGATAGTTCACCTGGCGTTGACACTCGCTCTTCTGGGTTAGGTAAGGGGGAAGCGAGTGGAGCTGCTGCGGCGGAGGGTTCCGAAGCCAAAGCTGCTCTTCCGCCCTTCGAACCTTTTTCTCCGGCTGAGTCTGGAGGTGAGGTTCGCCTCAAACTGCGTCTTGCGAGACTTCAGAGTGAAGAACGCGAGAGATTAGCGGAGAGTCACGCCGAAAGGGAACTGTGACTTGAAATCCGCCGGCTGGAAATTGAGGCGGATACGCAAATCAAGTTGCGAGAGCTGGAACTGAATGCAGCCAGAAACGCACCGGTTCCACCCGTGCAACCTGCACAGAATGCTGCACCTCCGACTGACTCTGGATCATCCGGGCGTACGTTTGATGTGAGTAAACACATATCTCTTGTACCTCAATTTAGAGAAGCCGAGGTTGATTCTTATTTTAATGCATTCGAACGGATTGCCTCTGCTCTACAATGGTCTAGAGATGTTTGGTCCCTGCTTTTGCAATGTAGGTTAACTGGAAAGGCTCAAGAAGTATGTGCTGCTCTGTAGGGCTGGGCGATATGGCCCAAAACATTATCACGATAATTATTTTCATATCAGTCGATATCGATAATTATCACGATAAATGTCAAATCTTTATTTCTTTCAAGTTTAAAGCCAGATTTTTGCTCCAAAGTGAAAGTTTTACAAACCAGACCATTAATTTTCCTTAACACAATAATTATCTAAATAGATATGTATTTCTTAGTTTCTGCATGTTCTAATGAGTTGATATTGTTTCAAAATCAAGAAACCGGTTTGGGTTGCCTCATAATATGAATGATAATAATATATCACTTTTTTGTCTCTTAGAAATACACATTTGATCGTAGCTTGAGTTA
Organism: Gymnocypris eckloni scoliostomus; assembly: GCA_027564155.1. NCBI lineage: Eukaryota > Metazoa > Chordata > Actinopteri > Cypriniformes > Cyprinidae > Gymnocypris > Gymnocypris eckloni. Next base: position 27,321,351 of record CM050433.1, read on the forward strand.
GGATGCAGTAAAATTTTTGTTCATTATCAAAATCAGTAACATCTTTACATCAGTAACATCTGTAGCAACCTCAGTTTTATATGGTATAATGTATTCTGACCAAGTTTTTATTTTTATTAAGCATTGGTCTCCTATAGTAGCATACATTTAAATAATGATAAACAGTTAAAACCACACATATAGCATCTCAATAACATGGTCAAATATATAACTAAATGGTTTTTAGGTAGTGTATTTGTATGAAAGACAGTAACGTTAGTCTAAAACCATTCAGTATAAATGCACACATGCTATAGCTGCCTTAACCACACATACTTACTATAATTATATACCATTACTCCTGTAATAATATTAAATGTGAATATCCCACATTTCTGCCACAATACCATAGTGCAGTGAATGTTACTACAGTAAATCCATGGTAAATAATGGCGATGTGCATATTGAAAAGCCTTCTGACTGTCTCGTTGCACAGTGTTTCTCATGTTCGGCTTGTGTTCTCACATTAGCGTGCTTAAAGCGGCGCTGCAGAATGGTCAGTGTATGACATCAAAGTACCGCGAGGCGATAAGAGCAGATGAAATCTATGCTTTCGAATGGCTCTCGCGGTACTTTGATGTCTTACACTAACCATTCTGTGCAGCGCCGCTTTAAGTCGAACGCGCCTACTGACTGGATCTCACAGCACTGCTTAGTGATCACGTGACCGAGTAAACGCATCCGCTCTAGTGAGCTCGTGCCGCGCGGCAGTTTGAACTCTGATCCGAGCAGATAAACGGTCCGTGTGACGCGATTCAAATGAGTCGCGTGGTTTCGTTCCGCTTTTGGTGCATAAACATTATATCGAACATTTTTCGAACTTTTCATATCGTTTTAGAGGGAAAGTATATCGCGATAATTATCGTTATCGAATTATCGCCCAGCCCTACTGCTCTGTCTTTGGAAGACAGTTTGGATTATGATGTTGTTAAAGCGGCAATTTTGCGAGCATATGAACTCGTACCTGAAGCGTATAGGCAACGTTTCAGGAACCATAGGAAAAATCCAGGCCAGACTTTCGTAGAATTCGCTAGAGAAAAATGTGTATTGTTCGACAAGTGGTGCACATCGAATAAGGTGTCAGATTTTCAGGCATTGCGTGAATTAATCCTCTTGGAGGAATTTAAGAGTTGTATCCCTGATAGCATTGTGGTTTACCTCAATGAGCAAAAGGTAACTTCTTTGTCTCAGGCTTGGTCTGTGCTGACGAGTTTCGTTGACTCATAAAACGTTTTACTCCGGCTCGTACTGAGAGAGTTTTGCCTGTTTCGTCTACTTGAAAGATCAGTCCCGCTTGAAAAGTAACGCTACAAAAATTAGAGAGGATAGGGAATGTTTTTATTGTCGAAATCTGGACATGTTATTGCTGATTGTCTTGCCTTAAAGCAAGCAACAAGGCACGGTACTAAGAATGTTGCCTTTGTGAAAACTGTTGATATCATTGATGCGGAGAGCTGTGAAAACTTGACGCCAGTTATCAACCTTTTCTGACAGAAGGGTTGGTATCTGTTGATGATAAGCTTACAAATCAGGTAAAAGTGACCATGCTTCGTGACACTGGCGCCCAGCAGTCCTTCATAATGACTGATGCGTTGCCTGGACCTGAGAAAAACTTCTGTGGTAGTCATGTGTTGGTCCAAGGTATCGAAATGGGTACAGTAAAATTTCCTCTGCATCAGTTTTATCTAAAATCAGACTTGTTTACTGGAGTTGTGAAGGTTGGAGTGCGTGATAATTTACCTGTGCGAGGCGTGAACTACATTCTGGGTAATGACATAGCTGGTGGGAGGGTTATGCCTTTGTTAGAGGTTTGTGATAAACCTGATTTGTCGGCATCCGATGAACTGTCAGAAGAGTTCCCTGAAGTTTTCTCTGTCTGTGCTATCACACGCGCCCAAGCTCGCATATTTGCTGATGCAGATGACTTGCGTTCAACTTTCATGGCCCCTACGTTTGCAAATGATGTGTTGATAGTTGATGATCATCCTGAAGGAAAATCCGTTCTTTCAAGTTTAAACAACTTGAAATTGCATGTAACCCGTGAAAACCTTATGGCTGCTCAACAAGATGATTTCACTTTGCATAGATGTATTTCTTCTGTTGTTTCTACAGAGGTTGCACAGGGGCGAAATACTGCTTTTTGCATGGAGGATGGAGTTTTAATGCGTAGATGGTGTCCTGACGATTCGAATGACTCCGATTGGAATGTGTTAAACCAGATTGTCGTTCCCGCATGTTACAGACAAACGGTACTCTCTTTGGCTCACGACCAGGATTTGTCCGGGCATCTAGGTATTAAGAAAACAAACCACCGAATATTGAAACATTTCTTCTGGCCTCGATTAAAAACTGATGTGGCGAAAGTACTGCAGAACGTGTCAGACCTGTCAAATTTCGGTAAGCCATACCAGACTATTCCGCACGCCCATTGGTTCCTATACCGGTTCTGGGGAACCTTTCGAGCATGTTATTGTTGATTGTGTGGGTCCCTTGCCCAAAACAAAAGCTGGTAATCAATATTTATTGACAATGATGTGTGCAGCGAGCGTTTTCAGCGATTCCACCGAGGAAAATCACGCTACCGGGTAATAATTAAAGCGCTGGTGAAATTCTTCTCACTGTTTGGACTGCCCACTGTTATACAGACTGACCGAGGTACTAATTTTATGTCAAATCTTTTCGCTCAAGTATTAAAAGCCTTGAAAATTTCTCACAGGATTTCGAAAAGTGCGTATCATCCAGAAAGCCAAGGAGCTTTTAGAAAGGTTCCATCAAACATTAAAGGCTATGCTTCAGAAATATTGTATGGACACGGGTAAGGATTGGGATGAGGGTACACCTTTAGTCTTGTTTGCTGTTAGGAAGCAGTACAGGATAGTCTAAGATTTAGCCCTGCTGATCTGGTCTTTGTTCATTCTGTGAGAGGTCCACTTAAGATGCTCAAGGAGGACATGTTATCTGTGGAGACAAGTGTCAAAACGAACGTACTGCATTATATCAGCAAATTTCGCGAATGACTGCACCAGGCTTGTTCAGCGGCAAAAGAAGCATTGATGAATGCACAGTTCACAATGAAGTGTCACTTTGATCGTAAATCTGTTCTGCGTGATTTTAAAGAAGGTGCTCAAGTGCTGGTTTTATTGCCAGTTGTTGGTTCTGCTCTTTCGGCATGTTTTTCGGGACCATATGAAGTGTTGAAAAAATTTAGTAATACCGATTATGAAATTCGCACTCCTGATCGTCGAAAGAAATCTTGTGTGTGTCATGTGAATATGCTGAAGGCGTTTCATACTCGAGAGCCATCATTGAAGGATGTTGCAAAGGTTAAGCAACCTGGAGTCACTAATGTACCGGTTTCTGCACTGGTTTGTGATATTACTCCTGAGAGTGAAGATGACGGAGTAATCATTAGACACACGTACCAACAGTGTGCTAGGTTTAAGAACTCTGAGATTTTAGCAGACTTAAATTCTCACTTATCTCATTTGACTGATCCCCAGAGACGTGATATTAAAGAGTTGATTAGTTCTTTCCATTCACATTTTCACGATGTTCCTTCTTGTACCACTATACTTAAACACGACATCGATGTCGGTAACGCTATCCCAGTGAAACAGCATGCTTATCGAGTTAACGCTCTGAAACGCGCTGTGATGAAAACCGAGGTGGAGTATTTGCTCGAAAATGGGTTGGTGAAGCCGAGTTGTAGTCCGTGGAGTTCTCCATGTTTGCTTGTAGCTAAGGGTGATGGATCCGCTAGATTCTGTACAGACTATCGAAAAATAAATGCACTGACCGTTCCCGACTGTTTTCCGTTACCGCGCATGGAGGATTGCGTGGACACACTTGGACCAGCAAGATTTGTCAGTAAACTGGACTTGTTATAAGGCTACTGGCAAGTGCCTTTAACAAGCCGCGCCTCAGATATTTCTGCATTTGTAACCCCAGACGACTTCATGCAGTATTGCGTAATGGCATTTTGTATGCGCAACGCGCCGGCTACATTTCAAAGACTGATTAATCTCGTACTTACAGGAGTTCCATTACTCTACTATTGAGAAGGAAACTTTAGCCTTACTGTTGGCATTGCAGTATTTTGATGTATATTTGAGTTCAAGCAATTTGCCAATTATGGTATTTACTGATCACAACCCTTTAGTATTTCTGTCTCGTATGTATAACCAGAATCAGTGGCTGATGCGCTGGTCTCTGGTTGTCCAAGGTTACCATCTGATGATCGAACACAAGAAAGGTTCAGAAAACGTAATGGCTGATGCTCTGTCAAGAGTTTAGAAAAGAAGATTGAGTAAGAATTGTTAAAACTATATGTTTCTTTGATCCATATAGTTTTGTCTTAAGGGGGAGAGTGTTACGTTCCGCGTGTGTTATGTGTATATTGTTCTGTTTCTCGCTCTCCTGTCTTTCGGTGTTCCTTTTTGCTCCGCTTCTAGGTCGGTGTTTATTGGCTGACTCGACTGCCAATCATCATTCTGACGTCATGATGTCTGCCAATCAGCTGGCGTGCCAGCTGTATTTGAGGACGCGAGTTGATTGTGTGTGTGTGTGCGCCTTGCCAGCGTACCCTGTGCTCCAACACGGTCAGCAGTTTGTGTTCGACACCAATAGTCTACCGATGCTTAATGTATCTTGTCTTATGAGTCATACATTGTGTTGTGCGATGTGATCTATTTATAGATCTGTTCCTTGTCTATTGACTTGTATCGAATTCTGTGTTGAAGATAACGCTGATGCCCGTATTGGAGTTTCAGTCTTACTATGTCAAGTTCAAAGTCAAGTTAATGAATTAACTAACGTGAACTAACAATGAACAATATATTTTTAGTTTATCAATCTTTGGTAATGCTAGTTAATACAAATTTTAATTTTAGTTCATGGTAAATTAACTAATGTTAACAGATACAACTTTACATTTCAATTAATAATGTATCACACAATTTTTAACATACTGTAATATTAACTAAGAATCATAAATGCAATATACAATTGTTTTGTTAATTAATATAGTTAATGTTAACAACTGAAACCTTATTGTTTAGGCTTTATTATTATAATTTTTTCAATGTTGTTGAATCTTCTGCCTCAACTAACTGGTAAACAGTCTTCAATAGAGCAGCTGATCTTACTGTGTGTGTTTTAGAGAGAGAGAGAGAGAGTCTATTTTACACTCTTTGTTTGTTTACACACATACAGACAATACATAAACTACAAACACCTTCATATATAAACCACAACACCCCAATCAAATTAAGAATTCATCAAACTAATAGCCACTGAAAAAATGTTTTGTTTTTCCACCAGGTACTCTAAACTGATGCCCTGAGGGCAGCAGTTGAAATTCATTCTGTAATGGATGATCCAAATTCATTAAAATTGAATGTGCTTTCATTAAAACCTGTCTATGATAAATTCCAATGGGTTAACTTTGACGCATTCCTATAAAATGTCCTGCCACTTTGACAAGACTATTCCACTATTCCTATTTGACAATGTAAGATTACTGAACCAGGCTGCAATACAGAAAGAAACCACTGATTAAATGAAATATTTATAAAATAAAGACAACATTGGTACATACATCGAATGTTCCTATCTTCATCCTTTAAACTATATATATATATATATATTAGCACTCTGTTAGGTTATTGGCTGGGCAAATCAGAAGCTGGTCACAGCTGTTTTCACTCTAGCCTATTAGACAGTGTATTTTTTGATGTCCGAGCGCTGACGCGGAAGCGTTCAGCCTGCTCGTGTGAAGACAGACGAGGGTAAAGACCGACAACTTTTTCCTGCGCGACTTCACCCGAGCAACGACACCGAGCAACACACTTAAGTATCATTTCTATCTTCCCTCACACACTCTCCTTTGCTATCCTCTATCGTGTGTTTTAAAACCATTCCGGTTGTCTCTCGACCACGCTCTAACATCACACACAGACGGCAATGTAATCCTGCTAACCTACGCCCTATCTCTACATCTTCTACTACACCCCTTTCTTTCTCCATGGCTCTCTGGAATTGTCAGTCAGCTGTCAGCAAAGCAGACTTCATTTCCACTTTTTCTTTACAATCCACATTCAGCATTTTGGGCTTGACTGAGACCTGGATTCGTCCAGAAGATTCATCAACCCCAGCTGCTCTCTCTAACAATTTCTCTTTCTCTCACAACCCACATCAGGTTGGCCGGGGTGGGGGCACTGGTCTGCTCATTTCAAATAATTGGAAATACTCAACCTACTCTCGCCTATGCAATTACAACTCATTTGAATCTCATGCGATTACTGTAATAGCTCCTATAAAACTCCAGATTGTGGTAATTAACCGTCCCCCTGACCAAATTATAGCCCCCTTCCTAGAGGAGCTGGACGGGTTGCTGTCCTCTTTCATGGAGGATGGCACTCAAATTTTACTTTTTGGCGATTTCAACATTCATCTAGTAAAGCCTTATGCTACAGACTTTCATTCACTCCTAGCTTCATTTGATCTCAAACGCCTTACCACTATTAGCACTCACAAATCAGGCAACCAACTTGATTTAATTTACACACACGCGATTGTACTGCTGATAACATTCTGGTACAACCACTACATATCTCTGACCATTTCTTCATTAAATTTACATTACACTTTGCTACCCGGGTGCCACCAACCCCCTTACCAGTTACTTTTAGACGAAACCTACACTCCCTTTCTCCCTCCCATCTTTCCTCTGTGGTATCATCCTCTCTTCACTCGCCTACACATTTCTCATCTCTGGATGTGAATGCAGCTACTGACACTTTATGCTCTACCTTAACCTCTTGTCTAGACGACATTTGTCCTCTCTCCTCCAGGCCAGCACGAACGGCCCCTTCTAACCCCTGGTTATCTGATGTTCTTCGTGAACATCAGACCAGACTCCGAGCGGCAGAGAGAAAATGGCAAAAATCAAACGATCCGTTGGACCCGAGTATGTATCAATCATTGCTTTCATCTTTCTCCGCAGTAGTCCACACTGCCAAATCGTCACATTTCCATAACAAGATCAACAAGTGCTCCAGATATGCGTAATCTCTTCAGAACATTTAATTCTCTCCTCTGTCCACCTCCCACCACTTCTATAACAGCTATGACTTTGCAACTTTTTTTACAGACAAAACTAAAACAATCAGTAGTCAGTTTTTACCTTCACTCACACAGGACCTCCAACCAACTAGATCTACGGCTCAAACTCCCATCTTCTCCTTCTGTCCCCTCACTGAGGTGGAAGTATCCAAACTTCTCTTCTCCAGCCATCCTACAACATGTCCTCTAGACCCAATCCCCTTGCACCTTCTCCAAGCAATCTATCCCACACTCTTACCAGCACTCACACACATTATCAACACATCTCTTCTCACAGGCATCTTCCCCACTGCATTCCAGCAGGCTCGGGTTACCCCACTGCTCAAAAAACCTACATTAAACACTTATCTTATAGAACACTACAGACCTGTCTCTCTCCTTCCATTCATAGCCAAAACACTCAAACGAGTTATCTTCAACCAGGTCTCATTGTTTCTTTCACAGAACAACAAACTGGACGCTAAACAGTCAGGTTTCAGGAGTGGCCATTCAACTGAGACTGCGCTACTCACTGGTCGGTCTTTCAAGGTGGCCTGGGGAGGGGAGGTATCCAAAGCACATCAATTGGTCACTGGGGTTCCCCAGGGCTAAGTTCTTGGACCCCTCCTCTTCTCCACATACACTACATCACTGTGTCCCATCATACAGGCACATGGCTTCTCCTACCATTTCTAAGCTGATGACACACAGCTCTATCTCTCATTTCGACCAGATGATCCAACGGTAGCTGCACGGATCACAGGTTGCTTGGCAGACATCTCGGCATGGATGAAAGAACATCACCTACAGCTCAACCTGGCAAAGACTGAGCTTCTTGTCTTCCTTGCCACTCCAACTCTACAGCATGACTTCATGATTCAGTTAGGTTCATCAACAATTACCCCATCAGCTTCGGTCAGAAATCTTGGTGTAATCTTTAATGATCAGCTGACCTTCAAAGAGCACATTGCGAAGACTGCTCGATCTTGCAGGTTTGCCCTTCACAACATCAGAAAGATCAGGCCCTTTCTGACAGAGCAGCACAACTTCTTGTCCAGGCCCTTGTCATTTCTAGGCTGGACTACTGCAATGCTCTTCTGGCTGGACTTACATCAAACACAATCAAACCTCTACAAATGATTCAGAATGCAGCGGCACGACTGGTCTTCAACGAGCCCAAAAGAGCACGTCACACCTCTCTTTGTCTCCTTGCACTGGCTACCAGTTGCAGCTCGCATCCAGTTCAAGACACTGATGCTTGCATATAAAACAACCACAGGGTCAGCACCCATCTACTTCCACTCACTATTACGAATCTACATCCCTTCCAGAAGTCTAAGATCTGCTAGTGAGCGACACCTCGTGGTACCATCACAGAGAGGCTCAAAATCACTCTCCAGAACATTCTCGTTCACCATTCCTGGCTGGTGGAATGATCTTCCCACCCCCATCCGGAATGCTGGATCCCTGTCAATCTTCAAGCAACAACTGAAAACTCATCTCTTTCAACACTACTTGACTTCATCATAAAAAGATATTTTTCTATATCTTCATCTTTCTCTTTACCTTTCTCTCCGTCCCTTGCTAGCTTGTATTTATTTGAGCAATGCCTAAGACTTGGTGTTAGGGGCACTTCCTCTGTCTGTTTGCCTCTTCAAGATTAATCACTTTATGTATTGCCCAATTGTAAGTCGCTTTGGATAAAAGCGTCTGCTAAATGTAAATTTAAATATATATATATATATATATGCTGAATTGTCCTGCAAACAATTAATACATTTGCTTCAAAGCTTAGTTTGTCATCAATTACTATCCCAATATATACATTTTAATATGTTTCCTGAGGACGGTACTCCCCTAGTTATGCTTGGAGACTTCAACATCCACCTAGATAAACCTCAAGCTGCAGACTTCTACACTCTGCTTGCCTCTTTTAATTATGGCTTCTCACAAATCAGGCAACCAACTGGAGCCTTTTTATACACAACACTGCATCACTGATCATGTGGTGGTTACTCTACTGCAACCTTGGATCACTTCCTCCTCACTCTTAACCTTAAAATGGTTCCTGACACAACACATACCCCTACACGTGTCCCTTTTCAACATTTACATTTATACATTAAGGCGACGCTTTTATCCAAAGCGACTTGCAATTGGGGAATGCATCAAGCGATTCATCTTAAAGAAGGAAATAGACACAGGAAGTGCTCATAATACCAAGTTTCAAGCATTGTTCAAATAAGTACAAGCTAGACAGGGAAAGATTAAAGAAAAGAGAACAATATTTTTTTGGGATGAAGTCAGATAGTGACAAAAGAGTTTTCAGCTTTTGCTTGAAAATTGTGAGGGAATCAGCATTCATGATTGAGTTTGGAAGATCATTCAACCAGCCAGGAACAGTGAACGAAAATGTTCTGGAAAGTGATTTTGCACCTCTGTGTTGGCACCACGAGGCGTCGCTCACTAATGTAACCCACGCTCACTCTCACCCAGTGGTGTACTGAAGGGTATACGCAGGTATACGGCATATACCCACTTCTTTATCAGTCGGCTTTGCGTATACCCACTTCTAAATCCCTTCTGATGCGCAACATTCAGTAGTGTCATGCACTAGCCAAAATCATGACAGTTCACCACAAGAATAGCTAACCCAATCGCATGTGAATAAATGCGAATATTCCCTAAAAACACCCAGTAAAGACGGCCAGGACCATGACACCAGTTTGCTTTGAAATGCACCTGCTCCTGAGAGGATCCCGACAGAGACAGAAATGGTGCCTGTTCATGCGCGAGAGCAGTCAGTGGTAAAATAATAATTAATTATTGATTACTAATTTGAATCAGTACATTATAATGAAAACAATATCTTAAAATGAAAAGAAGCAGGTTTTTACTTCGTTACTGTACTTAAGTAAATTTTTCAAGTATCTGTACTTTACTAGAGTAGTTTTATGTTGAGTATTTTACTTCACTACATTCCAAAACATAAGATCGTACTTTTTACTTAACTACATTTCATAAAACATATCGTTACTCCTTATAATATATCACATGCTCCGAGACGCAGAAGCAGTGTATGATTCATGAACAAACTGTTTCTCTTCAATGATCCTGTTAAATCGGTTCGCAAATCGCAATAAATGATTAATTCATGAATTGGAATGATCCGATTGCATCTGTTCTCGAGTCGACAACTCACTGATTCAAATGAACCGTTTAGAGCGAGTCTCCAGTGAACTGAACTCTCAAGTAAGAACCAAGGGCCGGATTCACGAAAATCTTCTTAAGAAATAAGTTAAGAAATTTCTTAAGTTAAATTCCATAAAGTTTGTAAGAATTTTCTTAAGTGCAATTCTTGAAAAATTCTTACATTCTCAAATATACTCTTAAGAACATCTTCATTTTTTCTTAAGAAAAGTTTTGTCTTATGAAAAAAGATAAGAATATTCTTAATAATATTTTTTGGGAATTCAAAATATTCTTAACTTCTTTTCTTAAGTTAAAAAATAAGAAAATGGCTGTTAAGAAGACATTTCTTAAGAATGTTTTGTGAATCCGGCCCCGGGAGAACTTGTGAGCGCGCAACTGATGCTGTAAAATATAAAGTCCAAATATTTTTATTCAACCACCTAGATAGATTACATCTGAGGAAAAAAGAAAGCATGTGATGTTCAGAGCATGGTAACTACAGTAATTATATAAGTGGGAAGTGATGCCCTCTGGGGGCATTTGGCTAGGGGTGTTTTTACACCACAGACAAGGTATGAGAAGAAACAAATAATTATGAAAATAATTATATTTTCCTTAAAATATTCTTCCTAACTTCAGGCCTTATTCTCATGTCATATATAACTGTGACATTATGCAAAACAAGTTTTAAAATACTTTTTTCTTACTGGTGAAAATCAGATGGTCAAATCAGTTCCCCTTCATGGGAACTTCGAACTGCGTCCCCTAGGGGTCGCTATGGGGAACGCCATCAGCGTGACTCGTGTCTGAAGCATACATATAAAAACACCACCTGTTGGCCGGCGACAGCCTATGACGTCACTACCGGCGCGACCACAGTATAAGGGGCACCGGGAGAATACATCATCCACTTCTTTCATCTTCACTGACTGCTTTGTTTGAAGCGTGCAATCTGGTAAGAGAACAGTTTTCTCTCTATTATCATGGCGAGCATGGCGTTTAAGAAGTGTGTGGATCCGTGTCCTCGTTATTTGACACCCGATGACACACACAATCTTTACGTCTTTTGTTTGGGCAAGGAGCATGCACGCAATGTCCTTGAGGGGAAAATCTAAGTGCACTGTGAGCCTTTTTCTATGAAAAAGCTCAGCTCTCGTCTGTCCCTCTTTTCGAGGAAAGAGGGGCAGCCGTCTGCTTCCCGCGATTCGGGACCCAACGCTGCCGAGGCACGGAGGCAAATTAAATCATGGGGTTCGCAATTGGATCTGGCCGATGAGTTAGAGAGGGAACGCTTCTTTTCACGCGTCGGCTGAGAACAAGAGTGAGCTGCTGGATTGTGACGATGCGATCTTTCTGACATCATCAGATTCAGCGGCTAGTGCTCTGCTGGGTTATGTCCAGGAAGAGCAGGAGATGTTTGAGGGCGAGGAAGTTGAGACTGAACCCTCTCAATCCTCCTGCACTGCATTTAACAAGTTATTGGAGGTTATGGACCATAAAATAATCTTTTTGGCCATAAACCCCCAGCTCAAGCGAGCCTTCCTTTCTTCCTAAATCTCCATGTGGGGGATTAGAAGGAGTGGGAAAAGCATTTTTTCTCGTATTCATAGTTTTCAGCATACTAGTTACGCTAACATCGAGGGGATGCATGAAAATGGTTATGAGGGGATGCCCCCTTTTCAAGAGACGATAGCTAGCTATCTCTCTGTGGGCGAGACATCCTCTCTTAAGGCTCCCTCCTTGCCTTCTAAGCCCTGAATCTTGCTTAAATGGCAGGGCATATGCAGCAGCAGGTCAGACCGTCGCTTCGTTGCACACTATGGCGGTGCTTCAGGCGTACCAGACTGATCTGCTGAAATACCTGGGGTAAGGCTTTCTATAAATTTCAGGTCTGAGCCCGAACAACCAGGGTCCTAGCCCATCTCGGTCTGGGGATCAGAGATGGGCTCAGAAGGCTAGTCTCGTGACTCATGCCCCTCCCCCGCCTGCGGCTAGGGCTAGAGAGAGGCGCGGGTCAGAAAGAGGCAAAACCTGAGGGAGGTGTTCCAGACGAGGCATCCTAAACAACACTCTCGTCCGGACCAGAGTAAGAACATCTACTCCTTTCCCTTAGGGGGCATCTGCCCTCTTATTCCTCTCTAATTTCCCTGCAACCACCGTTAACTCCACCTGACCGAGGTTAGGTGGAAACTTCCTGCGCTTAACATTGAAGTCTCTATACTGGACTTATGATGTTTTAGGTTAAGTTCTACGTTTCCTAGAAACTACCTTACTGACGGTTCGGACCTAACTCTTCGGACTTCGTTCCGGGACTAATCTCATGCGCAGGAACCAATGGATGAGTACGATCCATTTCTAAAGGCTATCGGCTATCGCAGTGATTACCTCACTGGTCGATACTAGATCCAGGCTAGGAGCGCTCCCTGTTGGTCGAGCTAGCATTGCTCCCCTCACTATAGAGGGTCACCTATGAGCATACCGCTCCCTTTTGAGTGTGTGAGTTTCCTCTCATTCTGAGGAATGAGTTCTCTGCTCTCCAGAGCTCATTGTTGGTCGAGCTAGCATTGCTCCCCTCACCATAGAGGGTCACATATGAGCATGCCGCTCCCTTCTGAGCGTCTGAGTTCCCTCTCATTCTGAGGAATGAGTTCTCCGCTCCCCTGAGCTCTGTGATAGGTCGCTCTCCTCGTTGGTCGAGCTAGCATTGCTCCCCTCACCATAGAGGGTCACCTATGAGCAGGCCGCTCCTTTTTGAGCGTCTGAGTTCCCTCTCATTCTTAGGAATGAGTTATCTGCTCCCCAGAGCCCCGTCATAGGTCGCTCTCCTTGTTGGTCGAGCTAGCATTGCTCCCCTCACCATAGATGGTCAGCTATGAGCATGCCGATCCCTTCTGAGCATTGTTGGTAGAGCTAGCACTGCTCCCCTCACCATAGAGGGTCACCTATGAGCATGCCGCTCCCTTCCGGGCGTCTGAGTTCCCTCTCATTCTGAAGAGTGAGTTCTCCGCTCCAGATCTCCTTGTTGGTAGAGCTAGTATTGCTCCCCTCACATTGAGGGTCACCTATGAGCATGCCGCTCCCTTCTGAGCGTCTGAGCTCCCTTTCATTCTGAGGAATGAGTTCTCCGCTCCCCAGAGCTCTGTGATAGGTCGCTCTCCTCGTTGGTCGAGCTAGCACTGCTCCCCTCATCATAGAGGGTCACCTATGAGCATGCCGCTCCTTTTTGAGCGTCTGAGTTCCCTCTCATTCTTAGGAATGAGTTCTCTGCTCCCCAGAGCCCCGTCATAGGTCGCTCTCCTTGTTGGTCGAGCTAGCATTGCTCCCCTCTGCTCCCCTCAGGGTCAGCTATGAGCATGCCGCTCCCTTCTGAGCATTGTTGGTAGAGCTAGCACTGCTCCCCTCACCATAGAGGGTCACCTATGAGCATGCCGCTCCCTTACGGCGTCTGAGTTCCCTCTCATTCTGAAGAGTGAGTTCTCCGCTCTCCAGATCTCCTTGTTGGTAGAGCTAGTATTGCTCCCCTCACATAGAGGGTCACCTATGAGCATGCCGCTCCCTTCTGAGTGTCTGAGTTCCCTCTCATATCTCCAGGGCTGTCATAGAACGTCAGCAAATCCATGTAATATGGTAAGTGCACACGCTAAGGCTCTGTGCGCTTTCTAAAATCCACCCAGTGGTAAGATCGCACTTCAAGTGTTCTGAGTTCTTTCTAAAAATCCATGTTATGTTAAGTACACACGCTAAGGCTCTGTGCACTTTCTAAAATCCACCCAGTGGTAAGATCGCAAATCAAGTGTTCTGCGCTCTTTCTAAAAACCGGTATGGTAGGGTTACGCGCTGTAGCTTCGTGCCCTTTCTTTAAGTTGGTCAGCCCCCGGTTTGTGCCTTGGGCCCCACTCTACCTTTTTGTCCCAGTATTTTGGGTTTGAACAGTGTGTCGCTACCAAAGGGTCTGTTGAGACATTTCCCTCAGCAAGCTCGTGCAGAGCAAGCGGTAGCCCCTGGGTGACCGGCCAGGACCTAGTTACTACCACTAGGTGCTTGGCTATATCCCCTTAAAGGAATCTTTCTCTGATTCCAAGCATTTGAGCTCTACCCTGGGCAGGGTATGCAACTCGGGTCTTTGGCCGAAGGGGATAATGTCACTGACAGCCGTCAACCGTCTCAGGGACAACTCCCTTAGCCTGTTGGAGTTGGCTTAGTGCTCGCCTTTTGCATGAAATTGGCTTTCGCTCTCCTCAGCATGGTGGCGTGGGTATATCATTCGGGGACCACTCGGGGAACCATGGTTACATACGTAACCTGAGACGTTCCCCTTCATGGGAACATCGAACTGCGTCGTCTAGGCTGTGTGCCACGCTTCAGACGCAAGCTTCAGACGAAGAAGTGGATGATGTATTCTTCCGGCGCCCCTTATACTGTGGTCGTGCCGGTAGTGATGTCATAGGCTGTCGCCGGCCAACAGGTGGTGTTTTTATATGTATACTTCAGACACGAGACACGCTGACGGCGTTCCCCATAGTGACCCCTAGGGGACGCAGTGTCTCGTTCCCTACTCGGGGAACCATATTTACATCTGTAACCTGAGAAGTTTTCTCTCAGCTACATTACAATGTAAGCTTCATAGTGAACATTACTACATCACTCTCCTCAACGTAGTCCATATCAACAACAAAATATATATCTTGACTCCATATAGTGGTTATTTTGGGAAAATCCTAGGTATTTAGAGCAGTAAGATTATAAAAATGTGCTAATATAAAATTTTATTAAGTAGTCTATATAAAATTGCAAAATAAATCTATCATTCCTTTTTTACTTAAGTACATAAAAATTCAAGTACTTTTGTACATTCACTCGAGTAAAATGAAAAAGCAGTACTATTACTTTTACTGGAGTAATATCTTATTATACGTATCTGTAATTTTCTACTTGATTTGTGTACTTCGTACACCACTGTCTCTTGTAAACGTTTCAGTCAAGGATCCAGTAAACGAATGCGTTCAAACAGTAAGTTCAAAACAGATCTAATACAGAGAAAAACAATTGAAAGTGGCCTAAAACATCATGCCAGGTGAGGCTTGCGCAGCCGGTCTGTATGAGAGAATATTGTTGAGAAATCAAAATGATTGCACAACGGAGAAATACAGTATGGTAAAAGGCAGTGTTATATATATATATATATATATATATATATATATATATATATATATAGGCTATTTAGGCTATAACATATTGTTGACACAAGAGAGTCCCCCTGAAAACCAATAGGATTGCAAATTTGACATTGATTTTATGCAAGAGTTCAAACGAGTAGTTAGTTAAGTGCTCTACAATTTAGAATCAATATTGTCAATGTCGACCATTTCTGCTCGATTTGGTTAGCCTTACAAAAAAAATGGTTCCAAACAAAGATCACAGCAGAACTGTCGTGTATCTCAGAGCAACACACTGCATTAATTATTTGAGTCATTGATTCAATAACCCATTCATAAAGGCGCTTGCTTCTTTCTTGAATGAATTAGAATTCTGATAAAATCCTTTGAATAAATGACTCGATGGCTCACTCATTAAGACAGTTGCTGCCACCTACTGGTGATTTACTTTCATATTTAAATGTAGCTTACTGTATTTTCGCCTACATTTCATATTTGTATATTTAAAAACAAATTTTAAAACACATAGCATTATTTATGCAGCTGTAATTTTGGAAAATGCATTAATGTTACACTTCAGTAGCCTATCGTTGAACTGTGTAAATGCAAATAAATGCCATTGACTTCTGCTGCTTTCATTTCTTCTGCAGTGGAAAGATACAATTTTTATTGAGGCTGATTTAATTAAATTCATAGTGTCTTATTATATTAACTGGAAATTATTAATACAATTAAAAAAATTGTTATGAAACAAAGGTTGACATTTAATAAGGTTAAGAAAAAAACTGCCGTTTATATGGCCTTTATATATGTTGTTGTTGTTCCCTCCCAGCTATCTGCTATAGTTTCATCTTCGCTTCTTGCCCATAAACATTTATCATCTCTTGATGCTAACAGTGCTGCTGATACTTTCTGCTCCACTCTTATATCTTGTTTAGACACCGTCTGCCCCCTGTCTTCCAGGCCAGCCCGTACCACCCCTTCTGCCCCTTGGCTATCTGACGTTCTCCGCAAGTATCGTTTGAAGCTCAGGGCTGCAGAAAGGGTATGGCGCAAATAAAAAAATCCTACTGACCTTTATGTGTATTGGTCACTCCTCTTTTTCTTCTATGCTAATGTCTCCACTACTAAAAGACATACTATCACAACAAAAATGAACAATTCATCTAACTCTCGCATGCTCTTTAAAACATTTTAGTCCCTCCTTTGTCCTCCACCTCCCCCTCCTTCATCAACAGCTGATGACTTTGCCATGTTCTTCATAAAAAATAAATTAAAAAAAAGCACAATTCTCCACACCACAAATTGTCAAGCACATCTTACCAGCAAACATACACTTGTTCACATCCTTCTCCACTCTCTGAGCAAAAGTCTCTAAGCTTATCCTTTCCAATCATCCTTCTCATTGGGCACTTGATCCTATTGTGGCAGTGCAAAAACTTTGGGCCACAACATTTTTTTCATTTTCACTTTGCGTGATGGGGTGAAGTGTTTCACTGCTATGCTGATGACACTCAACTCTACCTCTCATTCCATCCTGATGATCCAACGATAGCTGATCGCATTCAGAATGTATAAGTCATTTCTTACTGGAAGAAGAACCATCACCTTCAACTCAACCTTGCCAAGAGAGAACTACTTGTGATTTCAACAAACCCATCACTTCATCATCATTTCACCATCCAGTTAGGCACATCAACCATAACTCCTTCAAAAACAGCCAGAAACCTTGGAATTGATGGATTGATGATCAGCTGAATTTCTCAGACTACACTGCTAAAATTGCCCGGTCCTGCAGATTTGCTTTATACAACATTAGGAAGATCAGGCCCTTTCTTTCGGAACTTGCTACTCAACTCCTTGTTCAAGATCTTGTTCTGTCCAGACTGGACTATTGCAGTGCTCTCTTGGCAGGTCTTCCAGCCAGTTATATCAAACCTCTACAATTAATCCAGAATGCGGCTGCAAGATTAATCTTTAATAATTTGCACTGGCAACCGTTAATAGCTGCCCGCATAAAATTTAAGGCATTAATGTTTGCCTAAAAAACCACCTCTGACTCTGCACCCTTTACCTAAATTCACCACTTCAGACATGTAACAGTCACAAACCTGTTAGCATGTTTTTTGTCCTAATTGTACTACCCACCATGAGGGGGCAACATGGAGCTATGTTCTCAGGTATAAAATGGGTGTAGGGAGTAGTAGAAGTCAGATTTGTAATGGAGGGAAGTAAGCATGGCTTATGGCTCCAAACGATCACTTGTCCTGATTGAGAAACCTTGAGTTTTATGCTCAATCTGAAAAGGACTCCACATTCTGTGGGATTTATCCTCATATGCATATGCCTGTTGTTGACCTACATCACTAGAGTGACTTTGAAGTGGGTTTTGAGACTATGAATGATGTTTTCAACTGTTGTGGATCCTTGAAACAGATTATGCCACAAAAGTGAATTTAAAGACTCTCGTTGTTTGGATTAATATCTACACTAAGGATTACCTGTTGCACTGGGGACATGTTGGGATGATAGTTTTGGACATGGGTTTTCATGGACATTGTTTATACCTGTGGGGAATGAACATTCAACATCAGTATCATTGCCATCGTCATCTTCATCACATAAAACAGATACGATTTTGACTTCTATGTTGTTCTGAGTTATTGTTGTTGAACTATGTCTGTTTTTTTGTATTGTTTATTAAGGTGTTTGAAAGACAAAAGCAAGAGGTAAATGAATGAGAAGCATTTATTTATTTTCTTCATAGATCACAAGTTTTGGTCGATGCTTGCAATGTATGGAGCTAACTTGCCTATTTGATGTTTCCTTTTGTGTCTTGGACAAAATGTGGTTAGTGGTTCCCTCCCTTTAAAACAGATTTATAACCAACACTTTTGTGAGGGCAAGGTAACGGTTATATAAATGGCGCCCAAACAGGGACCCTGACTCTTCAGTTGTTTGAAAACAGTTGAGACATGATGGCAAGCAAGCAGCTCTGGATAAGGATGAGTGTGTGCCAGAGGTGGATTTTGCATCTGGTTCATTCACCACACCTAGAGAACCCCTCAAAGATTTAATAACTACCTTTAGTGATCTATACATAGATTCCGAAGATGAAAGTGAAGACAGCATAGTTGATGGGTCTGAGTTCGTTTTTCCACCACCCCCGCCACCTACAGCGGAGAGAGAGACATTTTCTGATCCTGTTACCAATCTCATTGAACAGCTTACTAATAGATTCAATGCATTGGAAGGACTAGTTGATGAATGTGTTAAGAAAATGAGTGGCTGTGTATCACAAGAGGAATTCCAGAACAAATGTAAGGGGATAGAAGATCGTTTGGTGTATCGAATGGAACGTGAAAGTGAGAGAGTCAAGAATGTTGTGGAGATGTCTGTACAGGACCTCGGTCGATCGATGGTTGATTGTCTGAAAAGAAGGGACGGGCAACTTGAAGCCAAATTCAAATCAATTACTTCAATAACCACACCTGTAACATCTAAAATTGGTTATGGTGCTCATGATGCTAGGCAAAGTCAAAATTATACCTATGAAGTTCAACAAAGCTCTTTAACCAGTCAAGAGAAACTATGTTAATGCCCTATAATCCACCGGTCAAATTAGACTTTCCCTGTTTCAGTAACAGGCAGGATGAGGATCCTATTCTCTTTGTTGAACGCTGTGAGGAATATTTCGCAGTTAGGCCATTGAATGATCAGGAAATATTGGCATCCCTTAACACAGTGCTTAAGGAAACTGCTAAAGACTGGTGGCAAGTCGAGAGAAGGAAAGTACATAGTTGGGGCAATTTAAAGATATCTTCCTGCGATCTTTTCTTAGCGGCGACTATGAAGATGTGGCGTCCGAAGGCTGGTAGAGAGAAAGCAAGGTGCCAAGGAGAGCATAAGAGACTTTGCATTCCATTATCGTGCTCTTTGTTTAAGATGGAGAAAGAACATGTCAGAGAAAGACATTGTACTGGCCATATTACGTAATTGCAATCCCCGACTGGCTAGTTTGTTAAGAGGTACCGTAACCAATGTTGGCGAGCTTGTAAGAATTGGGACACAAATTGAACGTGATTTTGATGAAGCCAAAAAAGATTGGAATCAGGTAAATTCTGAAGAGCAAAAGAAAAAACATATGCCTGCAAGCACTAGAGTGGTACAGTCCATCAAAATGCAGCATCAAACTGTAACTAAGATGATCAATATACCTATAGTCTTACGTGATAGGTTTTTTAGGGCCATGGTGGACACAGGTAGTTAATTGTCTCTAATTCAAGAGTCCATCTGGAATCAACTGAGCAAAGGTGAACCAAGTCAGCCAAGCAAGGGCCAGACATTTATGTTAGCCAATGGGCAAAAGCAAGCAGCTACTGGAATGGTGACATGGCACTGTAAAGTGCAGGGTCAACAATTTACCTTGACACTGTTTATCTTAAGAGACAGAGATTTAACAGTACCAGTCATTTTAGGAATGGATTTCTTGTTGCATTCTGGGATTGTGCTGGATTTCAGTAAAGCCCAATATGGTTTACCATCTGTAAGTAGCCAGGGCGTGAACCAGTTTTTCCCATTTATGACACAAGATTCTTCTTCATCAGTCTACTTTTACTTGGCCATACCCACACCTACCATGGATGACATGGTGCTTGAATCTATACAAAGACTAACCCTTGAAGCAGAGACTACACCATTATACAAGGAAAAATTGGAACAACTGTTGCTTGACTGGCCTACTGTATGCTCAAAAGAGATTGGACATTCTAGTATAGTCAAACATCGAATTATAACCACTGATGAACTGCCAGTAAGGAAAAGGGCGTACAGACTTTCCATTGACAAACAGCAATTTGTTGATGATGAAATTCAGGAACTGTTGAACAAAAAGATCATACGACCATCTGTCTCACCATGGGCATCGCCTGTTGTTGTTGTCCCCAAAAAGGATAGAAGTTTCAGGTTATGCGTTGATTATAGAGGCTTAAATGCCAAAACACATCTTGATGCCTACCCCATGCCACAAATCCAGGAAATATTGGAATCTTTCCATGGTGCTACCGTCTTCAGTACACTGGATCTCAAAAGCAGCTATTGGCAACTTGAGATGGAAGAGGATAGCATACAGAAAACAGCATTTGTGACCTCTGCAGGCTTATTTGAATTCTTGCGTTTACCTTTTGGCCTCAAAACTCAGCCTCTTTTCAAAGACTTATGGAGACTGTATTGAGAGACCTTAAAGGCAAGTGTTGTCTGGTGTATATCGATGATGTAGTTGTGTACTCCAAAATGAAGAGGAGCACATGTATGATCTCACTCGGGTATTCAAGTATTTACATAATGCTGGACTTACACTTAACCTTGGAAAATGTAATTTTATGCAACGCAACATCACTTACCTAGGTCACATAATTTCAGCAGAGGGAGTTAAGACTGATCCCAACAAAATCTCAGCCATCAACAATTTTCCCACACCACAGTCTCTCAAAGATGTGCAGAGATTTTTGGGATTAGCTGGATGGTACCAGCTTTCATTCCACATTTCTCAACAAATGCAGCACCTTTACATGCCCTCAAGCAAAAAAAATCCACCTGGATTTGGGAAGAAGAATGTCAACGAGCTTACAACATCATAAAACAGGACTTGACTCAAGCCCCAGTTCTCTTACCGCCAGACTTCAACAGATCATTTCGGGTGCAAACGGATGCAAGCGAGATAGGACTGGGGGCAGTACTTACCCAAGAAAGGGAGGATGGAGAAAGAGTCATTTCATATGCATCCAGACTACTCAGAGGAGCAGAGAAATCCTATTCAGTATCTGAAAAGGAGTGTTTAGCAGTCATTTGGGCAGTTGAAAAATGGAGACCATATCTAGAAGGGAGGACATTTGAGGTCATAACTGATCACAATGCACTTACTTGGGTATTTCAACATCCTAAGCCTTCATCGCGACTTACCCGCTGGACAATTCGGCTACAAGGTTATGACTTTACAGTCAAATATCGTAAAGGTCATTGCAACGTAGTGCCTGATGTGTTATCCAGGTCACCAGAAAAACTAACCTCAGACATCATTGCAGTAGTAGGAGCTACAAAACCTAGCAACCTACCAACCAACCTGCCAGTGGACATATCTAGTATATCTGCCGCACAGCAAAAGGACCCAGAGATCCAGGAGCTTGTCTTAAAGGTAAAATCACAGAAGTCCCAAGATATTTCTCGTGTACATTACATGATTGAAAATGGTCTTTTGTTCCGGAGCATGCCAGACAGACAAACAGGTCAGAAATTGCAACTCATCATTCCATCAGATCTACGCAAAGAATTTTTGCATTATGCCCATGACAATCCTATGAGTGGACATTTGGGCAGACTCAAAACACTACTCAGATTATTGGACATGGTGTACTGGCCAAGTGTAAGATCTGATGTGTGGAAGCATTGCAAAGAATGTATTACTAGCCAACAATACAAACCATCTTTGAGCAAGTTATCCGGTCACCTCCAATCCACACCCATTGTTGAACCAGGTCATATGATTGGAGTAGACCTCATGGGGCCATTTCCAAAGAGCATTAGGCAGAATGAACACCTCTTAGTCGTGGTGGACTACTGCTCTAAATGGGTGGAGTTGTTCCCATTAAGGAAGGCTAAGGCACCACGAATTGCCCAGATCCTGATAGAGGAGATTTTTACAAGATGGGGCACCCCTGCCTACCTTGTTTCTGACAGAGGGGCTCAGTTTACTTCCAATTTACTTAGCCAAGTATGCAAGCAATGGGGAGTTGTCCAAAAGCTCACGACGGCCTATCATCCCCAAACTAACCTCACCGAACGTATTAACCGGACTTTGAAAACAATGATGGCATCTTATGTGGAAGAACAGCATCGAAGGTGGGACCAATGGTTGCCTGAATTCCGATTTGCAATCAATACTGCTTGGCAGGAGAGTACTGGCCATTCCCCAGCACAGATTGCCTTAGGTCGAAACTTGAAAGGTCCGGTAGAAAGAGCAATTCAATTCCACAAGACGCCCGATCCAAATAGTCCCATCTATCCAGCGCTTGACAGACATCATCACCTCCTCCGTCTGGTGAAGGAGAATGTGGAGAAAGCACAAGACAAACAGCAGCGATATTACAACCTGCGTCGCAAACAAAACCAGTATCAAGTTGGAGATGTAGTTTGGTTGCGCGCTCATCCTTTGTCCAGAGCAGAGGAGGGTTTCATGGCTAAGTTAGCTGGTAGATGGAAGGGACCAGCCAAAATAATTAAATGTTTAGGCCCTGTCAATTACTCTGTTTCTTTGCTTACAGACCCTGAAACAATAGATACTTATCATGTGCAGAATCTAAAGCCTTGCCATGGATATGTCAAGTCTTAAATTGAGGGGGTGCATATGGTAGCAGAGGATGGTTACCTTGCGCTTATACGGTTATATAACCGTTACCTTGCCCTCACAAAAGTGTTGGTTATAAATCTGTTTTATAGGAGGGAACCACTAACCACATTTTGTCCAAGACACAAAAGGAAACATCAAATAGGCAAGTTAGCTCCATACATTGCAAGCATCGACCAAAACTTGTGATCTATGAAGAAAATAAATAAATGCTTCTCATTCATTTACCTCTTGCTTTTGTCTTTCAAACACCTTAATAAACAATACAAAAAACAGACATAGTTCAACAACAATAACTCAGAACAACATAGAAGTCAAAATCTTATCTGTTTTATGTGATGAAGATGAGCGATGGCAATGATACTGATGTTGAATGTTCATTCCCCACAGGTATAAACAATGTCCATGAAAACCCATGTCCAAAACTATCATCCTAACATGTCCCCAGTGCAACAGGTAATCCTTAGTGTAGATATTAATCCAAACAACGAGAGTCTTTAAATTCACTTTTGTGGCATAATCTGTTTCAAGGATCCACAACAGTTGAAAACATCATTCATAGCCTCAAAACCCACTTCAAAGTCACTCTAGTGATGTAGGTCAACAACAGGCATATGCATATGAGGATAAATCCCACAGAATGTGGAGTCCTTTTCAGATTGAGCATAAAACTCAAGGTTTCTCAATCAGGACAAGTGATCGTTTGGAGCCATAAGCCATGCTTACTTCCCTCCATTACAAATCTGACTTCTACTACTCCCTACACCCATTTTATACCTGAGAACATAGCTCCATGTTGCCCCCTCATGGTGGGTAGTACAATTAGGACAAAAAACATGCTAACAGGTTTGTGACTGTTACAGACTTATGTGCCCTCTAGAAGCTTGCGTTCTGAAAGTGAAAGGTGCATTATTGTGCCATCCTAAAATTGCACAAAATCACTTTACCTGACTCTTACATTAACTGTTCCTTTCTGGTGGAATGACCTGCCCAACTCAATCCGAGCAGCTGAATCCTTAACCATCTTCAAGAAACGGCTAAAAACACATCTCTTTCATCTTTATTTGACCCTCTAACTCTAGCACTCTCCATTCTAAATCTATTTTTTTCAATTTGTTTTCTTTTTTTATAAAAAAAAATAAATAAAAACATTTGACCCTCTAACAAGTTCACTCTCCAAGGTTTCAAGGTTCTTTATTCATCACATACTCAATTATACAGAATATAATCAGTAGTGAAATGTAAGTCAGGTCAGGTCCGTTCAATGGACAGTGCAAAATATGTAACACAACACAAGAGGATAAACATAAATATAGGTAAAAAATAAGAAATAAATAAAGAGTAAAATGTGCAATACGTATACTGTGGACTTAATAAATAATAATATAAGCAGGGATGTGCAAGAGGAATATGCAAGTAGGTTGTACAGGGTATATACACATAGCAGCAATACGGATTATTAAATTGAGTCTTGTTAATGTTATTAGACTGAGTTTGAGTTTAGGAACCTGATGGCCTGAGGAAAGAAGCTCCTCCTAAGTCTCTCAGTTTTTGCCATCATGTTCCGTAAGCGCTTGCCAGATGGCAGTAAAATGAAGAGATGGTTGCCAGGGTGATTTGAGTCTTTGATGATTTGTGCAGCTCTGCTTTTGCAGCGTTTGTGGTAGATGTCCTGCAGAGAGGGGAGAGCAGACCTTGAGATGCGCTCAGCTAAGCGCACAACTCTCTACAGAGCTTTGCAGTCCTGATTTGAGGCGTTACCATACCACACTGAGATGCACTGAGTCAATACACTTTCTATGGCCCCTGAATAGAAAGTTTTCAGGATTGCTGGTGAGACCCCGAATTTCCTCAGCTGATACAATCTTTGCCTGGCTTTCTTGATCTGAGTCTGAATGTGTGCAGTCCAAGTAAGGTCCTCTGAGATGTTTACACCGAGGTACTTGAAACTGCTCACCCTCTCCACAGGGGTCCCACTGATCATAAGAGAGGAATGTAGGGTCGCTGCTGTCTCTTCCTGAAGTCCACAATCAGCTCTTTAGTTTTGCTCACGTTCAGAGAGAGACAGTTGTCCTGGCACCATGATGTAATTCTCTCTACCTCATCCAAGTATGTGGTCTCATCATTGTTGGAAATGAGGCCCAGAACCACAGTATCATCAGCAAATTTAACAATAGAAGTGGAGCTGTGAGAGGACACGCAGTCGTGTGTGTAGAGAGAGTAAAGCAGGGGACTACCCTTTGGGGCTCCTACGTTCAGAGTGATGTAGTTGGAGGTGAATTGGCCCATTTTCACCACTTGAGGTCTGCCGGTGAGAAAATCTTGAATCCAGTCACAGAGTGAAGAGTTTAGGCCGATGTCTAAGATTTGTTAGCCTATCTCTGTCTATCAGAAATGTGAACAAACAGTGAATATATCGCGGGAGCGAATGAAACCTAAAAAAAACAGTCCCGCACAGACCTCTACATCACAGATCAGATTTCATTTATCACATAAAGAGAGATGACTGACAAGAAGAGTGAGGTAAGACAGACAAGATGATGGCGGAAGAGTTTCAAAACGAAATGTAAAAGCGTTTACATTTACAATTTACAATGTTTTAAGCTTGTTGACTTCTGAGTCTGACATTAATCTAAGTCAGGGAGAAAACTCACAGAGATCTACCAAGTGAAAAGTACATAAATGATCCAATACATACTAAATAAATGATTAAAAAGGCTTGTTGAGATGTATCTTTATATTGCATTAATTTAATAATAAAATAATGTATTATTATTCACTGTTCACACCATCAATAAATAGTTCCTCTGTAAGAACAAGCTGTTTGGAGCGTTTGATGCCTGTGTGCACATAAACACCACTGATCCTCACAAACTTCTCCAACACCCGTTATAAAACACTTGCTGTATTCAACTAAATGAATATAATGAGCCGTATTCAAGCAGAAATATGATGCTATAGTGATGAGTGAGCCGAGAGCACACATACACAGTTCGTTTGCGCATCTTTTATAACGGACACAACGCACGCCTAATGCATTATCATGTCACTGTAATCAGCTTTACCTTGATTCCAATAGTAGCCCATCAAAACTTGAGTCTACTAGTGTGACACTGGCTTCTTTTATCCAGCCGAGAGCTGTAGTTTGCATACTCATACAGCTGTTTTGAGCAACCGTTCAGTCTGTATTACACGATCAGAAACCTTTTGCTGCTCCGAAACACAGAATACGTAGAGAGGTGGTACTGTTATTTATTTATAGCCTATATCATTTTTACATTGCTTAACATGCGAGTCATAATATTAGTGAATATATTATATTGTAGTTTTATCTACTATAAAGCGCGATCTTCCAGCATTGTCTTTGCAATCGATCTATTGGTCCTGATCTAAGTGATAATGTTTTTAAAGAACATTAGTTTCTCATTTATTTGGTTCCACAGTATTGGATGATTTTTATTTAAACAGTGTGATTATTTTTTTTTTTCATTATTTTACATTAAGGTGTCTGTGCAAAATGTCTTTTTAATTTTTGCTAATAAACGTTCTTCGTTTCATAATTGTTTGTTCCTCATTCTTAACTGATTTTTAGTTTTGTATATTTAAACTTCGTGTACGTTATTTGTAATTTTATATTAGGCAAATAGCATGGTGTATTTTTGTTCATTTTGTTAATAAAAGTACGATGTTCTACATTGCATTTTGTTGTTGCTTGAATTGAATTTCTTCAAAGTGAAGGTAAAGTGTGCACATGGTGCTTTTTAAAGCTATTTAAGCAAAGGAAAGTTAGGGAAAGAGGGAAAACAAAAAATAACTATAAACAAACAACTGCTTGGCGCCGAATTGCCGCTGATATGAAAGTCAAAGTAAAACGCGCAAGATGCTTACAGGCTATTTAAAACTGAGGAAATGAGAGAAAACTCAAACGACCCCCCACCACAGTGATACCGGTATAACCAGTGTGACAACACGTCGACTAACCGGTGGGAAAATGTCCTCACCGTCACAACCCTAGTGAGGGCAACTGGACGAAAGTCATTCAGACAAGAGGGTTCACTGTTCTTAGGCACAGGGATGATAGATTTTTTAAAGGAGGTGGGAACCACAGAAGTAGCAAGGGACTCGTAATAGTGACAAGGGACAGAGGTAGCAAGGGATTAAAGATGGATGTAAACAAACCAGCAAGCTGATCAGCGCAGGACCTCAGAACCAGGCCAGTAATCCCATCGGGTCCGGCTGCTTTCCTGACATTCACTCTCTTTAGTTCCCTCCGAACCTCGTCCTCCGACACGGTGATTACATGATCATCGCTGCTCTGTCTGCTGCTTCCTGATGCGCTGATCGGCAGAGTCGCGCTGCCGCCATTACATTCAAAGCGGCTGTAGAAGGTGTTTAACTCTTTGGCCAGCAACGTATCTGCTCTCACCTCTGCGGAGGATTTATTTCCAGAAGAACAGATGGTCTTCAGTCCCTGCCACATGCGTCGAGAGTCATTGAGCTGAAAATGAGACTCAATTCTCTCCCTGTATCGGAGTTTAGCAGCTCTAACTGCACGTTGGAGAGCATAGCATGATGCTTTGTACTCGCTCATGTTTCCCGACAGAAGACCGGCGTTGTATGCGGCAGTGCGATGGTTAACCGCATCACGGATTGTTCTGTCCACCCACGGTTTCTGATTGGAGAATGTCCTCATAGTTACTGTTTCACTCTGTTTAACAGCTTGTTTTCATAAAAATGCCTCTAACACTAGCTTTTTCTGTTCCTTTTCTATTTGATCTACTTGTTTTCTTTTTATTCATTATATAAATTTAAAACAAACCTTGCTACGTGTATTGTTAGGCCAACCAAGACTTGCCATAGCACTTGCATATTATTGCTCTTTTGTTGATTTTGATCAAACAAATCTTCTGTTGTCCTCATTTATAAATCACTTTGGACAAAAGCGTCTGCTAAAAGACTAAATGTAAATATACATATCCACTCTATCTATATTCGTCAACCCTGGACTCAGAGTTGAATCGGAGTCTAGGACACATAGATGAGCCCCAGAGACAGATCTCCAGTGAGGAACTCATCACCTAGACATCCATCGGGGAAAGACCACTGGAAACAGTGGACTACTTAAAAGTCTGACTTTGATCAAGTTGGAACAAACTATTGGTTCATCTGGCCCCCCGACTGAGCCTGGTTTCTCCCAAGGTTTTTTCTCCATTCTGTCACCAATGGAGTTTTAGTTCCTTGCCGCTGTCGCCTCTGGTATGCTTAGTTGGGGACACTTCATTTCCAGCAAAATCATCGACTTCATTGCACAGATATTGTTTAAACTGAACTGAGCTGGACAATGCCATCACTAAATTCAATAATGAAATGCATTCAGCTGAAAATTGAGTGTTAAATCCTGTAATTTTACATTATTGACACAATTTTCCTATTTTGATATTGTGCAGTGCTGTTACAATTTGTATTGTTAAAAGCGCTATATAAATAAAGGTGACGTGACTTGACTTGACTTGACTCAGTGTTGATCTTCCAAAATCAATTGACATATCCTTGTTTTTTCCACATTTAATTGAAGGAGAAATTTGCAACACCACATCCCTCATCGTGCCCTCGATCCTGTTCCTGTAGAAGACTCACATCTACATATTTAATAATATGCCTATTCTCATATGAACAATGACAATCATTTGTGCACATGATATATAATAAGGGTGACAACAACCTTGAGGGGAGCCCGTGGAACAAAACAACCATTTTGTACACAGTGTGGCCATTCTGTAAAAAAAAAAAAAAAACAGTAAACTCCATTCAGCAACATTTAAATTAATATTAAATTGAGCTATTCACTTATCTATTAACAAAAGCAGCTTAATGGTGTTAAAATAAGAAAAATCGACAAACAACAGCCTGGCGCATGTTTGTTATTTTTCGAAATGTTTATAAACCAGATTTAAAAGATAAAGAATAGCATCTTCCACACCTCTACCTTCTATATAGGCAAATTGTAACGGCTCAAGGCTGGTCTCAGTCTTCTGTAAAATCAATTCCTTTTCAATTTTTTTCAACACATTTCATAATTAACAACATTAGTGCATATGGTCTAAAATTATTTTAAATTTTGGTCACATTACTTTTTGGCTCATGGACTATGTTAGATTTACTTTCCGACTACCAGTCAGTATCTGGTGTGACCACCATTTGCCTCACGCAGTGCAACACATCTCCTTTGCATAGAGTTGATCAGGTTGTTGATTGTGGCCTGTGGAATATTGGTCCACTCCTCTTCAATAGCTGTGCGGAGTTGCTGGATATTGGCAAGATACGCCGATCCAGAGCATTCCAAACATGCTTCAATGGGTGACATGTCCAGTGAGTATGCTGGTCATGCAAGAACTGGGATGTTTTCAGCTTCCAGGAATTGTGTACAGATCCTTGCAACATGGGGCCGTGCATTATTATACTGCAACATGAGGTGATGGTCGCGGATGAATGATACAACAATGGGCCTCAGGATCTCGTCACGGTATCTCTGTGCATTCAAAATGCCATCAATAAAATGCACCTGTGTTCGTTGTCCATAACATACGCCTGCCCATACAATAACCCCAGCACCACCATGGGCCACTCGATCCACAATGTTGAAATTAGTAAACCGCTCACCCACACGTCTGCCATCTGCCCTGTACAGTGAAAATAAAACTGCACATTTTAGTGTGGCCTTTTATTGTGGCCAGCCTCGGATGACAGTCTTGATGGTATAATATACACTCTCAAGTAGATCATCCTAAGAAAAATTCATAGAGCCCAAACATGGTATAGGTAAGGTTACATGAATAAGTGGTTCTATCATAAGCATGCATAAAACAGTATACAATACAAAAAACAATATACAAGAACAGTAATAATATACACAATGACCTGAAGGATATGTGTGTTCATTCAAAGAAAGGTTTTTCTATTAATTAATCAGAGAACAGTCAATTTTTATGGGCATTGTTTTTCCTGTGGGTGACAGAAAGTGAGAGGGAGAACTCTCGACATGCCATTAGGTCATAAAGTTTATCTGGTCTGGCTGAGGTGTCCTGGTTGCCATGGTAACCAGGGGCCTGGGGTCGTTCACAGACATCCTGGCACCCAGTTAAGTGCTACGTTCTCTGACTTCCTATTCCCTTCGTCTTCCAGTCTCCTTCGTGTGTGTTCCATGTAATATACCTACCTCCTGACTCATCAGCATCAACCTGAGGTGTGTACTCATCCAACATTCCCGAAGTCCACAATCACTTCTGCACCTGGAAAGACTTGCTGTTGTCGCCTCTGGCTTGATTAGTTGGGGTCACTTAATTTCCAGCTATATCCTCAACTTTATTACACAGATACTATATAAACTTAACTGAGCTGGACAATGACATCCCTGAATTCAATAATGAAATGCCTTTAACTGAAAATTGAGTGTTTAATCTTGTCATTTTACATTATTGACACTATTTTCCTATTGGATACTGTAAAGTTACTTTGACACACTCTGTATTGTTAAAAAAGCGCTATATAAAGGTGACTTGACTTGATCACTGATATTGAGATATATGGGTCAATGTCACCATAGTGCCTTTCAACCCTCACTATACTAAAAATGTTTGGTTTTAAATTCCCGTTCGCTTTATGTCATGTCATAAATAGTAGACTCTCAAGTTCTATAGAAACATATTAGCTGAGCTCCTACACATCTTATTAGATAATTATTGGCCATTATTCGAAGCATAAACCATATGTCCACCCTGTCATGGACATATATATTACTGTTAAATACTTTTTCATTGCAAAATTAAGATGCAAATTATATTTTCTGAAAGGTATGATGTCCCTTTCCTAAACAGGGTTATTTGTTTTCTTTCAAATTATAAATACATAAAAGATTTTATGTAACCATGTGTTTTTAAAGAAACTCATACACTTCGCACATGTATTTTTTTTCTTATTTTGAGAAAACTGATATTTGGATGCAGTTTTTTTGTTTGCATGTTATTGCCCCCACACCTAGCTATTGCACATATTATTGAATTATTATTAATTATCAATCATTATCAAGATGGCAGGGTGGACACATAAAGCAGAACACACAAAGCATGAAAAATATGACAATGTAACATTTATTCAACTTCGAAAAAAACAAACATAATATGATTACATTCTTAATCACACTGATATACACCCAGATGCATTCTGCCCATTCAAAGTAAGGGGGCACATGCCCCCTCAAATATTTGAGCCAAGTGGATTTTGAATGCAGCTTCCAAAAAAAAACAAATAGCCGAATAATATTTTCAATATTTGATAAAATCACACCAGCTTGATTAAATTGTTCAGCGCGTCATATCATCAAGCTGCTAAATTCAAATCTGCATTTGCTGGCTGGCGCTGAGCCAGAGACAGATGCATTTTTACAGCACTGCGCATTATAACCAATCACACAAGACTCTGTTGAGCTTATGAATGCAATGACCAATCAGAGGCGTTAAGATGAGTCATCGCTAAAATGCCTGTTTTCTTCACTAGCTTGCTGACTGAATACCTCTTTCTGGCGAATTCTCTCATTAGAAAAGTGCAGATGTGTGTATCTGTAAGTAAGATATACATTTCACATTATAAACAGCTTCAGTGATGTTAATGGCAGTGCTTGAACTCTAGACTGTCATTGAAAATGTTATTTGATAATGTAAATGTTGTTTGCTCTTTTTCTGTACAATGAAAGTGTTATGATAAGTAGCCTAACTTTACAATGTTTTATTCACTTTAACTTTCAATGTTACATTCACATTAAATCTAAATTCAGTCATATTAAAACTGTTATGGCATGACGCCCATATCTGTTATTTAAGTAAACAGACAGATTTTTATGCATACTCAATAGATTACATTATTAGGATACTTTGACCATCGCCCACAATAGATCAATTTACATAATATGTAAAGGTGAGAATCGAGATATTTCATGATATAGTTAATGCATTTGGGAATGTTTTGACTAAAAAGGAAAAAAAAAAATAAAACATAAGAACATAAGTGCTATTATGGCTGCTGTGTGTCACAAGACGACCCCCTCACTCATGCCCCTCAAAATGAGTGCATGACGCCCCTGTATATGCCCGCCCCCCCCATTAATTTGAGATTTTTAGCAATATTAACAATAAATTAATGCTATGTCCATTGCCGTACCCAGGTTTTGATAAATAATTAGTGATATAATAAGATTTTTAGCAACATTAACAACAAATGAATGCTATATCCATTACCGTACCAAAGTTTTGTTAAAGAATTAGTGATATAATAACCACTAAAGATACAACCCGTTATATACACTATACAGACTTTAAAAGAGACATGTAGCAGCATGAAGATGTTTGTGAAAAAAATTCTCTGTTTTGGAGGGATGATCATTTTTAAATCATACCCTATTTATTGCATTACAATTTGTTAATACTTTACTATGGGGTGGATAATTGTATCAGTTACATATTATTAATGCAACAATACATATTGCTGTTGTAATTTTTATTAATAATCATTGCTGTATAGATGAAAACTTGATCTAGTGCTCTTATGAATGTTTTTAGCATGACTTTGTGAAAATGTAACTACTATTATGAGGTTATTTTCGGTTATTAACTGTTATTAACTACTATTAAGTTAATAACTTAATTGTCAGGTACGGGTAATGGGAAGAAAGCGAGGACCCAAATGCAGGAGAAGGGCTTTATCATCACAAAATTTAAATAAACAAACAAAAACTACCCCGTAGGGGAAAAATAAACTGGCAAGCAGGACAAGGCAGGGCTGGACAAGGCAGGACACAAGACGTACGGCGACCCAACATATGACAACGAACCCACACGGAACTGCAAACACAATGAGATTATAAAGGGAGCAAATGTGGAGGGTAATGAGGAGAGCAGCTGGGGAAAATTAATCAATAAACAGGTAACAAGATGGGTGGGGTCAAGACAAATTTACATGAGCACATGGCACACAGAAAACTAGGACAGAAGCCTAAAGACTGAGCTTCTTGTCTTCACTGCCACTCCAACTCTACAGCATGACTTCTCGATTCAGTTAGGTTCATCAACAATTACCCCATCAGCTTGGTCAGAAATATTGGTGTAATCTTTGATGATCAGCTGACCCCTTCAAAGAGCACATTGCAAAGACTGCTCGATCCTGCAGGTTTGCACTTCACAACATCAGAAAGATCAGGCCCTTTCTAACAGAGCATGCTGCACAACTTCTTGTCCAGGCCCTTGTCATTTCTAGGCTGGACTACTGCAATGCTCTTCTGGCTGGACTTACATCAAACACAATCAAACCTCTACAAATGATTCAGAATGCAGCGGCACGACTGGTCTTCAACAAGCCCAAAAGAGCCCATGTTACACCTCTCTTTGTCTCCTTGCACTGGCTACCAGTTGCAGCTCGCATCCAGTTCAAGACACTGATGCTTGCATATAGAACAACCACAGGCTCAGCACCCACCTACTTCCATCACTATTACGAATCTACATCCCCTCCAGAAGTCTGAGATCTGCTAGTGAGCGACACCTTGTAGTACCATCACAGAGAGGCTCAAAATCACTCTCCAGTACATTCTTGTTCACCATTCCTGGCTGGTGGAATGATCTTCCTACCACCATCCGGAATGCTGGATCCCTGTCAATCTTCAAGCAACAACTGAAAACTCATCTCTTTCAACACTACTTGACTTCATCATAAAAAAAAATAAAAAATAAACACTTTACCCTTTTCTATATCTTCATCTTTCTCTTTTCCTTTCTCTCCTTCCCTTGCTAGCTTGCATTTATTTGAACAATGCCTGAGACTTGGTGTTAGGGGCACTTCCTCTGTCTGTTTGCCTCTTCAAGATTAATCGCTTTATGTATTCCCCAATTGTAAGTCGCTTTGGATAAAACCGTCTGCAAAATGACTAAATGTAAATGTATTATGAATGACATAGGATATTTCATTAAATTTTTTAACCTACTTGTTCTAAAGTTCCCTATCTGTCGGCCACTCTCGACATCATGATTGCTGCCTCACGTGCCTGGGCAGTAAGCACGCTGAGGTGGCATTCGTGGATGAGTCATCTTCTCATTGTGGATGCTCATCTCAAAGTTTCTGGCCAGGCCCCATTACCTCGACAAAGGGGCAGAGCTCTGTTGCCTCCGTCTCGATCTAGTTCTCGTTCTGGCTGCAGACAGGCGAGGTCTACTTCAGGCCGTAGCACGGGTGGTCTGATGATTACAGTGTTGGCAGACCCTCAAGGGACTATTGCTCCTCTTGCGCTCTGCAACCAGTTGAGCTGCCAATGGAATGTGGTAGTACGCTCCCCTCTACAAGGAGCGTACCAGCAGTATCCTTGGTGCTCCTCCTGACGAGCGGATGTCGATCGCTGCATCGGAGGGTGAGCTGGAATTTCTGGAGTGGAAGATTCGGCTGCGCTGCTGCTCCGGTGGTTGCAATGCCTGAGTCGTATCTGGAAATGATGGCTATGCTTTCCCAGGCCGATGAAAGGGTAGGGCTTGAGTGGAGACCTCCACCTTGTCCCGAACCCTCGAGGTTGGACAACTGGTTTCTTGGGGTAGCTTGTGCTGGTTCTCAGCACCCTGCCCCGGGTGCCTCTCCCCGGAAGTGCATGGGGAGCTTACTAGTCGCGGACGGCACATTTTACTGCAAGAAACCGACCTGCTAACTCCTCCTCCCTCACCACCCTCGATGGTGGTGCAGCTAGGGCTATACAGGGGCCCCATAGAAAGGACCACAGGCGCTTAGGAGGCTATAGTTCTCGCCCTGGAACGTCGGTCAGAACGTAGGACAGGAGGCAGAAATCAATTCGAACAGTTTACTGAATTTCCTTTCCTTTCACAGCACAGCACATACATTAGACAGTATAGTAGTTGCAGCAGGGGGATTACACTCTTGGTATACTTTGTGTGGCTGTAAATACACAAAATAATACTAAATGTCTCATAGCACCATTATTGATACAGTTGTGAACATCTCTTCCGCCCACGTGGGTGGACTTTTATGTGGGCGGAATACAAAGCATCCACCTCAGGCTGGAAAAGAGGCAAAGTGCAACCTTATTGTCCCTATTGTGAAAGCTCCGAACACTTCTTAAGTCAGTGTGCAACTATGGGGCCCACGATAACATCTCTTCCAGCAGCAACCTAGTTTTCTCATGAGGTCTCCCATCCAGGTACTGAGCAGGCTCAGCCCTGCTTAGCTTTAGTTGGCAACCAGTCTTTGGCTACAGGGTGATATGGCTGCTGAATAACTGAATAACATGCCTCCTCTTATACAAGTCTAAAAAAAAATCTAGAAAATCTATCTAAAGAGCCAAGTAATGTTTTTGTCATGAATATAAACACTTGGTCTAATATAACATACCCTTTCATAGTAATTGTTATGTTAAGTTACTATGAAAAATGTGTTATTTATGACCACCAAAAGGCACCCTACAGTGACTCACCAAAAGGCACCCTACAGTGATATTGAAATCATTTAGTCTGTGTGACGGAATGACTCTGAGAAAATATTGAAGATCCAAGTCCAGTTTAAACCAAGAAACAACCATCTAAAACAGGACAACAGGCAGAAACAAAAGAAAAAAGGTAGACCACAACACAGCATAACAGAAAACAATGCTGAAGCAAACAAGGGCTAACAAAACATGATATATATATATATACAGTATATATATATATATATATATATATATATATATATATATATATATTAGTGGTGGGCATAGATTATTTTTTTAATCTAGATTAATCTTGGAATTAATCTAGATTAAAATGGCTCATTGAATTCAGCCCATTCAGAATATGTGCTACCCAAATAATGACTAAAAGTAAGTCTTTGAGAACGGGTTTCTCAAGCCAGGTGGCGCATTAGACCAGGGGCTCATCTCCTGTTTCCAAAATGCATCACAAACTTTAATCTCTTCCCGTCCCAATCCCACGAAAAAACTGGAGGAAAATCCCGTTCCACTCCCGGAAGAATGACTCCCATTCCCTCCACTCCCATGTTGTTGTTTTTTTTTTTTTGATAACTGTCAATTACAGTAAAAATATAGTACAGATCACAGCGTGCCCACCTTATTAGTTGAATAAAAACCCCAAATGTCGTTTTTTGTTATTATATTGAACTGAAAGCCATCTTATGCACAGTGTTGCACAGATTAAATTTCATGTAAATCATCCATGCTAACACACGTCTTCTATTTTTATTTTTTAGACATTTCACTCTCTATAGATATATTTGAAGTTTCAAAGTTTCTCGCTCAAGTTCACATGAGACCTAAAGCGCATCCTGTTTGCTTAAAAGCGCAGCGTTTCGTTGTTATTCTGAGTGCACACAAATAAGCGTGGGAGTCTTCACAGATTCGAAAGATGTATTAGGCTACTTTTATCTGTATGACCAAAAATGACGGAGATTTTAAGAGCAAGTGGCGCACGGAGCCTGTCCTGCAGCAAGCAGCTTCCACACAAACACTTCAATAAGCGCACATTTCTCTAGGTTAACATCATATTGAGCGCCATGTAAAGTTTCTACTACATACATCTTTCAGATGAAAAGCCATATTTGAGGTTGATGAATGATAGGTGAGCGTTTGGATGTCCTGCCCGATTGTATTACCACATAGACCAGCCGTTAACAATCTGTCCATCACGGACTGCGAGCCTCTAGTTTGAAGACTCGTTCTCGCCCCCTACAGTGCAATTGAATGAGGTATACATCTGCGCTAAAATATCAGGGTGAAAGTCATCATAGCTTGCGTGATAGACCCAGCTCCCAACCCAACTTTGAGAATAGATTACGGCGATATTTTCTTTATCGCCGATAAGAATCTCACGTTAACGCCATGCGTTAACGCGATAGCGACCACCACTTTATATATATATATATATATATATATATATGGGAACTAATGAGACTAATTACACACAGCTGGGAACAATAAGAAATCATAAACAGAGCAAAGGGAAATGGGAAATGAAGTCCAGATCCAAACGGCAATGATCCAATAGGAGTACCCTCATGTGGCTGTCATGGGTATGCCAGCAGAAGGCTGTGACATAATCTCCCCTCCTAGGAGCGGATTCCAGACGCTCCATGAAAAGTCAAAGATGTTCAGGAGGGAGGTGGAATGGAGGCAGATCAGGGGAGGGATGGTGGCCCAGGTCTGTGGAAGAGGGCCTGGAGACAGAGGTATAGCAGGGTGCCAGGGTGGAGCAGGCGGCCAGGGTGGGACCGGCAGAGCAGGAAGGGCTGAAGATCCCCATGGCTGAGCAGATAACTACCACAGTAAGGTTGATGTGACCAAAGATCCCCACAGCAGAGCTGAAGACCACTTCAGTGGAGCCGAGAAGGCAGATGACCCCCCGGGTGGATCAGGCAAGACTGCAGTGAGGAGCACAGAGAGGTTAGTAATAACCTGTATGGCCGTAACAGGACCGGCAGACCATTCAGCAATGGTATCCCTGACCGTAAGAGTGCAGACAGATAGTTCAGCAACATTCTCCTTGACCGTGACAGGGCAGACTGAGAGTCCAGGAGTAGGCACCACTGACCACAGAGGAGCTGAAGCGGACACTGCTGCTTCGAAAAGTTCTGCAGCAGAAGCTGCCACCCCAGGAGGAAGTGGAGCAGACTTCTGGACTGGAAAGGGCTCTGGAGTAGATTCATGGATTAGAACAGGCTCTGAAGTGGACTTGTAGATGGGAGCAAGCTCTGAAATGAACTCATAGACTTGAGTTAGCTCAGGAGTTGATTCAAAGACTGAAGTGTGCTCTGGAATTAACTCGTAGACTTGAGTGGACTCTGGAGGCTCCCGGACAGGAGCGGGCTCTTGAGTGGACTCTGAAGGCATCCAGACTGGAGCAGTCTCTGAAGTGAACTCTGAGGGCTCCCGGACTGGAGCGGGCCTTTGAGTGGACTCTGAGGGCACCCAGCCTGGAGTGGATTCTTGAGTGGACTTTGAGGGCACTTGGGCTGGTGCTGGTTCTGAATTGGATTCTGAGGGCTCCTGGATTGGAGCAAGCTCTTGAATGGACTCAGAAGCTGCCCATGAATGCAGAACAGCCCAAAGTTGAAAGGTAAAAACTGCCTTTTTTGATTATGGTTGCAGCAGTGAAATTGGGTGGCTCTATAGGGACCACCAGACTTGGGACCACTAGAGTCAGGTCCTCCAGGACCACCAGACTTTGAACGTTCAGGACTTTGCTGCCCTCCTCCTTCTTGACCTTCATTTACGAGTCAGAGATAGTGAAGCCTCACTATTCTCTGGAGGTGATGTAGCAGACTCTGATATCTCCAGGGGCACTGCAATGTGCACACTCTGACCTGGTGCTACTACTAAACTGCAGTAACAAAGATAGTCAACGAAACCCCAATAATCAAGAGTCTTAAGTCCCTCCATCTCGCACAGAGGCAAGGGGTTATCAAGGACTTAACTAAAAATCTTTACAGTACTGGTCCAAAAAAGTTCCAGTCCCACTGCCAAAGTCCAAAAAGTCTGCGCAAGGCCTCCTTCTCCCAACACCTGTTTATGCAGTGCCACCAACAGCTGGAGTCGTGCCTTTCGCTCCTTCTTAGACCATGGGACATGAGTATTCAGATTTTTCCTCCGGTTTCTATGTAGGCGGACTCGCTGCTGGATCTGAAATGGCTTCAGTATTCTGTCACAGAATTACTCTGAGAAAACATTGAAGATCCAAATGAAGTTCAACCCAAGAAACAATGATCCAAAACAGGGCAACAGGCAGAAACAAAATCAAAAGGTAGCCCACAAAATAGCGTAACAGAAAACAATACTGAAGTAAACAAGGGCTAACAGAATATGGTATATATAGGGGAACTAATACGACTAATGACACACAGCTGGGAACAATAAGAACTAATAGACGGAGCAAAGGGTAATGGGAAAATAAGTCCAGATCCAAACGGCAATGATCCAAGAGGAGTGTAGCCCTCATGAAGCTGCCATGGACACTTCAGCAGAAGGCTATGATAGACTGTTTTTTTTAACTGGATCAACAAATTATTTGACAGATCTTAGCACTACATCTGTCATGAACTTTGATGAAAGCATTTTAATTCAAATGACAGAAGAGAATAAAGTACATGTTTTGATTAAACTAATTCCTTTTTATTATATTTTTTATTTAATTTTTGTTGAAAAAATAGTTTGTAACAACATCAAATCAAATCACTTTTATTGTCACATCACCACAGCACAAGTGCCTTGGTGAGTGAAATTCTTACGAGCGTGCTCCAGACAGTGCAAAAAAAAAAAAAAAAAAAAACAACAATTTACATATGGACAGTACATATTTACAGACTGTACAGAAGACAATGTGCAAAATACACATACATATACTCAGTACACACAGTGTACTATAAAGACATACTTAGTTACCAATACACATTATACACCGTATGTACACGTCTGCATTATGTACTCATCTATGCATAGTAATATGTGAAGGTGCAACAGATTATAATTTACAGTAGATTGGTTGTGCAACAGAATGGTTGTGCAACAGATAGTTTTACAGGTGCAACAGATTATGCATATGCAATATAGGTGGTGTGCTTTGTATGGTGTCCAGTGATAGCAGATGTGTTAGTGCAGTGTGTGCGTGTAGTCCAGTTGAACTGTGTTAAAGTGCAGTGCATGGCATGTTGTGAGTGGGAGTGTGTTGTAGGGTGGGTTATTTCTGACTGTTCATTAGCCTGATAGCCTGAGGAAAAAGCTGTCCTCAGTCGGCTAGTGTGGGATCGGATGCTGGAGAGCGTCTTCGAGGCAGCAGAGAGAGCAGTCTGTGGGACGGGTGGCTGGAGTCTTTGATAATCCTCCGGGCTTTCCTTGTACACCGCCTGGTGTAGATGTCCTGGAGGGAGGGAAGCTCACCTCCAACAATGTGGCACTTCACAACCAGTGTGGCAGGCACTATGGTGTTAAATGCCGAACTATAATCCACAATAACAGCATCCTCACATAGGTGTTCTTATTTTCCAGGTGGGAGAGCAGTGTGCAGGTGAAGGCAATAGTATCGTCTGTGGAACGGTTACTGTGGTATGCAAATTGTAGTGGGTCCAGTGAAGCAGGCAGCACAGAGCAGATGTGTTCTCTGGAGCTTCTCAAGGTTCTTTATTATTTGTCACATACACAATCATACAGGGTATCATAGGTAGTGAAATGTTAGTCAGGACAGGTCCGCTCAATGGAAAGTGCAAGAAAGAAAAAATAAAACATGATAATAAAATAAAAAATAACATAAAAGCAATAAAAACTATGAAACAAAAAACGAGAGAGTATATATATATACAAATATGGTGAGAGATCTTAGCACTTCTCAAAAACTTCTTAGCGCTTCTTAGCACTTCTTAGCGCTTCTCAAAACACTTACTGAAGATGTGTGTCAGCAACGGGCCTCCAGTCATTCAAGCATGTGATTTTATTTGGAAAGTGGAAAGTGCAAGAAAGAAAAATAAAACATGATAATAAAATAAAAATAACATAAAAGCAATAAAAACTATGAAACAAAAACACGAGAGAGTATATATATATACAAATATGGTGAGAGATCTTAGCACTTCTCAAAAACTTCTTAGCGCTTCTTAGCACTTCTTAGCGCTTCTCAAAACACTTACTGAAGATGTGTGTCAGCAACGGGCCTCCAGTCATTCAAGCATGTGATTTTATTTTTCTTTGGTATGGGCACAATGGTGGATTTTTTGAAGCATGAGGGAACCACAGACAGAGAGAGGGACAGATTTAAAATGTCTGTAAAAACCTCGGCTAGCTGGAAAGTGCATGCTTTGAGCACACGGCCTGGTATGCCATCCGGGCCCACGGCTTTACGGATGTTCACCCGTTTGAAGGATCGGGTTACATCCGCGACAGAAATGGAGAGTGGACTAGTGCTGGGCGGTATGACCAAATATATACCGTATATCACGGTATTTTTCTAAATTACACCGGTTTCACGGTATATAAAACGGTATTTATTTTTTTCATGCATGACCGGGTGTTAACCACATTTTCTACTGACTGAAGAAAAACTGCAGTAGATTGACTTACAATGCCATATTTTAGTGTCATGATGAGTGAATATTGTAGAAAAATTCCACACTAAATACAGGGGTTAAAACAAAACAAACAAAAATTGACAAAATATTTCCTCGGCCAAACCCCATTCCACAGCCATATGGCTACAGTCACACACACACACACAGTTTAAGAGGCGTGTTTTTCTTCTTGTAATTAGGATCACTTGTCCTCCTAATAAAAATTTTTTTAGGAGCGCCTTCTGATCAATAATAAAAAATTCTGATGATAAATTTGCCTTCCGAATACCATGTAACATTTGACTCCTTAAAGTGACTTACAGGGGTATTTTATTTTTACCTTTGCAATGGCATAATTTTCATCTACATCAAATTCAAAAATTGATGTTTATAAGCTTTTTAAAATTTATATTTAAAACAATATAATAAGTACAATAAAACAAATAAGTTACCAATCATGAAATTAGTATTAATAAAATTATTTATACTACAAAAGTGGCACAGAAGAACACAAAAGTGGCTTGTAGGTACATTTTCAGATGTTTAATGAGGCTCAGAGGTAGCATGAGTGCAATACAAATCATAGATTCATGTGGACATTAATGTTTTAAATATAAATGAGCTTTTAGAGATGCACAACGGCTCAGCTGTTACTTTATTTGGAACTATTTTTGTTGATGATATAGAGCAAAATCATGCAGTACTTGTTTATTGATCTGTTGTATTAAATCAATATATCAAATTTGCAAACTCCTCTTATAATTTTTAAAATGTGTCATTCTCCTTTTTGCGATCTGTGGGCGCACCGAAATTGAGAGCGCGTGAGTGAGTTCTCAAGACTCAAAAGCACGTGCAAATGTGATATATTCTGTCGGATATACCTGCAGGAATGAGTATAATTATTATTAATAGCTGCAATCCCATGCCGAAATTAAATTTCTGCTCTGTGTTCTCTGCTAAGAACCCGACTGTGAATGATGCGAGCGTTACTATGTTGTCAGTGAGAAACTGCAGCCGAACAACAACAGTGCGCTACATGTTTCCTACATGTTTCTTTTCCCTCAGTAATCACTGATAATGTTTAAATGGAGTGAACACAGAGCAGTTTCTCCGTGAGTGGGAATGTAAAACCCAGAGTGGATCCAGAGCGAAGTTATTACAGAATGCTTAGAGTGGAGAGAGGAGCGTGCCTTAATCCACTCCAGGCTTTGATCACATCCCCCTCATCAGACTGAATGCACCTCGTCTTTCCTTCATTTAAGACTTATTCAAGCTAAAATTAAGACATGTTTTGCACTATTTGAGAAATGTAAGCGTATTTACGGTCTTAAAGTTATGAAAAGTGAATTTAAGAAGGCGGGAACCCTGCAGTTGACGGGAATCCGTCGTATCGACGGAGAACTTTAGTTTGTGAGAGACTTTGGAGCTGATGCAGCGGACGGTGGATATAGTGGATAACTTCTCTCTCATCACATTCTACTAGTGCTTCAGTTTCGGAACTTTCACGCTTAGTAACAAACTGTATCCTCACCAAAATGCAACAGTGAAAAGATACCCCTCTGTCGCCGCGTTCCAAACGTTATTTAAATGACACCGGTATTGTGGTATTTTAAAAATTCATATCATAAGAAAAATAAAAAGCGGTATTTGGTATGAACCGGTATACCGCCCAGCACTAGAGTGGACTCACCTCTTCTGCAGCAGCCGTGTGAGCGCTCTCTGTGTGGGCGGTGTTATCAGCCTCGAAACGAGCATAAAATGTGTTGAGCTCGTCCGGTAGAGAGGCGGCAATGTTCACAGTAGCTGGTTTATTCCCTTTAAAGCCTGTGATGTTGTTAATGCCCTGCCACATGCTTCTTGGGTTGTTGTTGTTGAAATGTTCTTCAACTTTGTTTTTGTATTGTCGTTTGGCTGCTTTGATGGATCTCCTGAGATCGTAACTGGCTTGTTTCCGATCGTCAGTGTTTCCGGATTTAAAGGCAGATGTCCGCGCTGACAAGGCTGATCGAACATCGCTATTAATCCACGGTTTTTGGTTGGGGTAGATGCGGATGGTTTTCGGAACTACATCTATACACTTCCTGATGAAACATGTTACGGAATCTGAATACGCCTCTATGTCGTTTTCAGACGCTGCCCGGAACATGTCCCAGTCACGTGATCAAAACAGTCCTGTATTGTAGCGTCCGATTGGTCCGACCAGCATTGTATTGTCCTGAGTGCGGGTGCTTCACGTTTCAGTTTCTGCCTATAAGCAGGCAGGAGCAGAACGGAAGAGTGATCCGATTTGCCGAAAGGTGGGCGGGGAGGGACTTGTATGCGTCCGGAAGGGGTAACAATGGTCAAGTATCGATCTCCGCAGCGTGTTGATGGTGATGTGTTGAAAGTATTTTGGAGCTATTGTTCTGAAGTTGGCTTTATTAAAGTCCCCCATAATAATGAACGCTGCATCTGGGTTCGCGGTTTCCTGCTCACTTATATTCCTGTACAGTTCCCTGAGTGCCTGGTCTGTATTGGCTTGGGGGGTATAAACAGCCGTGATTATGATCGTTGTAAATTCCCTCGGTAGCCAGAATGGTCGACACAGAAGCATATGAAATTCCAGATCAGGGGAGCAGAAGGATTTAATAGAGTGTATGTTCCTTTCATTACACCATGAGTTGTTGATATAGAAACACAAACACTTTTCCCTGTGAGCTCCTTTGCTCTATCCGAGCGATGCACGGAGAAGCCCGTGAGCTCGATGGCTGAGTCTGGAACCATTGCAGACATCCAGGTTTCTGTGAGGCAAATAACACAGCAGTCCCTTGTTTCTCGTTGGTATGAGATGCGCGACCGCAATTCGCAGAGTTTGTTATCCAGTGACTGAACGTTAGCCAGCAAAATGGTTGGGAGAGGGGGTCGGCTAGCATGGCGTCTCAGTCTGACGAGAACGCCAGCTCTCTTCCCTCTTTTTCGGCGTCGGCGGCGTTTCCTCGATTGCGCGACTCAGACAAAGGGCTCTGATGCCGTGTCTGTGAACAGTCCACCGGCATTCAAGAACTCAAAGTCCGGTTTGCGTTGCGCGATTGGAGGAACCAATGTTTAAAAGCGTGTCTCTATCGTAGACAGTTATACTAACAACATCTAACACGTAAAAAACTAATAAAACATACGAAAAACTGCAAAGTTTTCCCGGAGCTCGCTACACGGCTGCCATTCTCGGCGCCATCTTGGATCTTTTTTGACATATGACGTTTAGTATATGATTGTTTCATAAACTATTCTTTAGTCTGCAGAGCAGTAAAGAGTTTCACCAGAAAGTATCTGAAGCATTTAATAAAATCATTGTCTTTTTTTTTAAACTACTCCTTTAAAACAAAACTTGTGTCATCATAATAGTATGAATGTTCCTTTTTTTTCTACTCAATTCCATGGAGGTGTAGCTCATTATGATTAAAATGACTGACTTCCTCTTTGGAAGAAGCCAGTGGTTTAATCTTATTGTTCCTGTGGTGTGAACCCTGTCTCATTGTCATTGATTCATTCCTCCAACTTCCTCTTTGTTTGAAAAGTTGACAGATCCACAGTAAGTCTCTGTCA
Source organism: Gymnocypris eckloni scoliostomus (assembly GCA_027564155.1). Lineage (NCBI taxonomy): Eukaryota > Metazoa > Chordata > Actinopteri > Cypriniformes > Cyprinidae > Gymnocypris > Gymnocypris eckloni. Next base: position 27,365,949 of record CM050433.1, read on the forward strand.
TTAGCAGCATGCTCATCATGTGATGTTTGTCTGTGTTTATTTTATCAAGTATTATTTCAAAACAGCCTTTGTAGCTAACACAATACATGCTTAAGGTAAAAATATGTAGTTCCAAAATACTAAGTGTATTTTTATTCGTTAAGCAAAAGAGGCAAGCCCGTTCCACAGATTCAAGAGCCTGGAAGAATAATATTATTATGCTTAAATTGTTATTTTTAAGTTGGCTCTGACTCTGTGGACAGTGCGCTGATAAATGGTGCAGTTACGCTTTGGGTGTCCCGAGTTCGAATCCTGCCTTGTGGACCTTTCTCGATCCCATCCCTCTGTCTCTCTTCCACAAATTTTATGTCATATCTCTACTGCCATATCAAGAAACATTAAGAAAAAAACGACATAAAAAGAAAATAAAAAAACATTTTTAATAGAATAATAATAGTGTTAAATATGTGCCATAGTTTGTGCCAATGTATATTTGATGGGTTTCCCCATCTGAGTCCTGGTTCCTCCAAAGATTTCTTCCTATCTACTTGAATATCTTCAGTTTTCATCTGTACAGTCCACAAAACAGGCAGTGTAGACTCATTTCGGAACAGTCCTATATAAAAACTGCACCAACATATGCTGATTTTAAGTTTCTTCTTAAAACGTATTTATTGTTGCATATGGTCATAAGTAGGTTCAGTGGTATAATTGTAGTGTACTGTTTGTCAGTGTCTTCTGTTTACTTTTTGTAATTTGTTATTTGCTTAAATTTTGCACATTACTTTGGCCAACAGTTATTGTTTTTAAATGTGCTTTATAAATAAATATTTCTGACTGACTGAGAGTATTTTATTGCTTTACTTGGGAGACCTCATTTCTACACAACACATTAATGTGATTATCTTTACTGATTTTTTTCTATTATGTGTCTGTCTATAAATATGCCAAGAGCTGCTAAACTGTTGACATAAATATATATTCTATTCTATTCAAATTGTAAGGCTTTTTCCTTGCCACCATCACCTTTGGCTTGCATACTGTGGAAGACACTGTTGTTTGTAAAACACTGTTGTTATATAGAGATACTTTTGTAAATACTTAGGTAAGGTGTTGATTGTGAAGGATGCACAACAATCGATAACCATATCGCCATCATAAAATAAAATGTAAAGTTAATGATTTCTTTTTTCTTTTATTTTCTTTGGAGTTTGTCTGAACTCCATAATGATCCATTTTATCCAGCAATTTGAGAATGATTCAAAGAACATCTTGTGCTTCAATATTAGCAAAGAAATCTGATCTTTAAATAAAAGAGTTCACATAATAATTGTCATAAAATGGCTGATTTCATTACCAATAAATACTACAGAATCTTTACTCATTTTGCATCATAATGTTTGATTGCACTATGTGTTAGACATATAAATGTTATATTACAATATCATTGTTCACTGTATCAAAACATTAGATACGTCAACAAAACGAAACTGAAAATGTGGCTTGAATGCTTGTTTTGTGTCATCTCCAGGTGCTCTGACTGAATGCTATGATGAGCTGGGGAACCGCTACCAGCTGCCTGTCTACTGCCTCTCGCCTCCTGTCAACACGATTGAGGAAAAAAGCGAGTCGGAGACCATTGAGGTCCCAGAAGCTCCAGCTAGCGAAGGCCAGGAGTATCAGTTGCGTCTGCGTCTCTCCACAGGACAAGATCTACGCCTGGCTGTCCGCACCAGTGACAATGTCCAGCAGATGAAGTGCCGTCTGCAGACCCAGGAGGGTGTAGTGTCCACCAGCCAGCGCTGGTTCTTCTCAGGCCGACCACTCACCGACAAGATGAAGCTGGAAGAACTGAAGATCTCCAGAGACTATGTTGTCCAGGTGATCATCAGCCAGCCTCCCACAACCCCACCACTGCCGCAGAACCCCACTCCTGTGGAAAACTAATGACTCGTTGGGGATATTAACCACCACATCAAGTATTTAAGTGAGAGGATATCAATGTGCATGGGCCACAGGATTTTTCAGAAGATTTCTCTATTTTTGGATTGGCCATTCGATTGTCCAGAAACTCTCACTGCCTTTGACTTATAGCTTTTCTAAGGGAATTGAGACTCAGATTTTCTGTTCAAAAGCCTTTTCTCCTTTTTTTTGTGTGACGAGATCATATGTCTGCAAGGCAGACCAGAAGTGTGGTACCTATCTGTGTCTGTTAGAACTTGAATTATAAAACAGTGACAATTAGGGCCAAAAGGGCATTTTAAACTGCTATTGGCTTTCAGGTACAGGGGAATCACTTGTTGGGCTGTTTTCTTATATTTTGTTTTTATTAGAAAGTCTGTAACCAAATATATATATATAGATTTCTTTTTAAGGAGACAATGTTACGTCACAAGAACAATGTCAATGTCAGTTTATTTATTTTTCTGATTGTCCAGAATATTTAATCTCTTTTGTTTTGTTTTAGTTTTCCAGATACATTTTCGATTACATAAATTCTCTAAACAGCATTCATTCAACTCTTTCATTTCAAAAGAGGGTAAGTTTATTAGTCATGTAGATAAGTAGATCAGCTTCTTTACATTTGCCTCCTTTTTAAACGTGCTTTTAGTGGAGGTGGTAGTGGTCACATTTTGCATATAGGTTTCAGTCTAGACCAATCGATTTCCTCCAACAAACAAATAAAACTGTCTGCAGAAAAGTGAAAAATTAGAATCGGGCATCTGTTCGGATTCCTTGTAAGAATTTATTCAGCTCTGCGAGGTTGCCATGGTGCTACGCATTGTTTCGCACATTCTGAGGATATATAAGGGTGACAAGGGGGTCATCATGTAATAACTGTGTGTATACATGTGAATGGGAAAGCTACTGTTCCAGTGATATAATGGAAGGAGAAGACATTAAGATGTAATCTCTGAATGGAGCTGAATGTGGACTTTCTTACAGTTTATGCTATATACATTTTTTTTTGTTTTCCTTTATGTTGAGAGGCATAGTAGGGTAAAAAATGATGAGGAGCAGTGATATAACATTTTCTGATGGGAACCAGACTCAAAACCCCATCAATGCCGTAGTATGTGCGTTAAGTGCTGTCCCGTTTAAATTGATTCAGGGCTTTGTCCTATTGAAAAGAACTGAGAGTTGAAAAGAGAAAAAAAACTGTTGCATATTTTAATGATATAGAATGTGTTTTTAATTAAAAGTTGATGAAACATTTGTACCTTTAAGTATTTCTGTCTGATTTTGCTGCAGTATTGTTTATTAACAAAATATCAAAACATTACTTTATTTTAATGTTAGTTATTTAAGGAAATGTATTTTTCCTTATTTCCTTAAAATTGTATATAATGTATACACAGGTGCATCTCAATAAATTAGAATGTAATGAAAAACTTCATTTATTTCAGTAATTCAACTCAAACTGTGAAACTCGTGTATTAAATACAATCAATGCACACAGACTGAAGCAGTTTAAGTCTTTGGTTATTTAATTGAGATGATTTTGGCTCACATTTAAAAAAAAAAAACACCAATTCACTATCTCAACTAATTAGAATACTTCATAAGACCAATAAAAATTTTTTTGTGAATTGTTGGCCTTCTGGAAAGTATGTTACAGTGGATTTATTCAATGACGTTGGTTTTCAAAAAACACATTGGACCAACACCAGCAGATGACATTGCACCCCAAATCATCACAGAATGTGGAAATCTAATACTGGATTTCAAGCAACTTGGGCTATGAGCTTCTCCAGCCTTCCTCCAGACTCTAGGACCTTGGTTTCCAAATGAAATACAAAACTTGCTCTCATCTGAAAAGAGGACTTTGGACCACTGGGAAACAGTCCAGTTCTTCTCCTTAGCCCAGGTAAGACTCCTCTGATGACAACTGTAGCCAAATTCCTTGACACGTCTGTGTGTCTTAGCTATTGATGCCTTGACCCCAGCCTCAGTCCATTCCTTGTGAAGTTCACCCAAATTCTTGGATTGATTTTGCTTGACAATCCTCATAAGGCTGCAGTTCTCTCTTTGGTTGTGTATATTTTTCTTACACAGTTTTTCCTTCCACTCAACTTTTTGTTAACATGCTTGGATACAGCACTCTGTGAACAACCAGCTTCTTTGGCAATTAATGTTTATGGCTTACCCTCCTTTTGAAGGGTGTCAATGATTGTCTTCTGTACAAATGTCAGATCAACAGTCTTCCCCATGATTGTGTAGCCTAGTGAACCAAACTTAGAGACCATTTGAAGGCTCAGGAAACCTTTGCAGGTGTTTTGAATTTATTTGCTGATTGGCATGTCACCATATTCTAATTTGTTGAGATATGTAATGATTTGGGGTGTAATGTTATCTGCTGGTGTTGGTCCATTGTGTTTTTTGAAAACCAACGTCACTGCACCCGTTTTCCAAGAAATTTTGGAGCACTTCATACTTCCTTCTGCTGACCAGATTTTTTTAGATGCTGATTTCATTTTCCATCAGGATTTGGCACCTGCCCACACTGCCAAAAGCACCAAAAGTTGGTTAAATGACCATGGTTTTGGTGTGCTTGACTGGCCAGCAAACTCACCAGACCTGAACCCCATAGAGAATCTATGGGGTATTGTCAAGAGAAAAATTAGAAACAAGAGACCAAAAAATGCAGATGAGCTGAAGACCACTGTCAAAGAAACCTGGGCTTCCATACCACCTCAGCAGTGCCACAAACTGATCACTTCCATGCCCCGCCAAATTGAGGCAGTAATTAAAGCAAAAGGAGCCCCTACCAAGTATTTAGTACATATACAGTAAATTAACATACTTTCCAGAAGGCCAACAATTCACCAACATTTTTTTTTTATTGATCTTATGAACTATTCTAATTTGTCGAAATGGTGAATTGGTGGGTTTTTGTTAAATGTGAGCCAAAATCATCACAATTAAAAGAACCAAAGATTTAAACTACTTCAGTCTGTGTGCATTGAATTTATTTAATACAAGAGTTTCACAATTTGAGTTGAATTACTGAAATAAATTAACTTTTTCATGACATTCTAATTTATTGAGATGCACCTTTATTTATATATGTGTGTGTGATCAAAGAAGGCTATGAAAATGTATCTGTATTTTTAATCCTTTTGCTCTTTTATTTAAAAAAAAAATTCACAAAAATCGAACCTTTCATTGGATAATAAGAATTTGAAATGGGGGAAATATCATTATGAAATAAACATTTTTCTCAAATAGACGTTGGACACCATTATTTGCACCTGTGATGCAGTAGACCCTTGCAGATCTACTGCGGGACGTTTTTGGTCCGGAAAACAAAACAAAGTGATGGCTTGACCCGTAGAAGTAAATGAAAGGTGACTTTTATTTACGGTGCGCCGTAAAAATATCCAGTGGTGAGAGTATTTACACAAGTGCTCAGTCAAAAAAAAAAAATAACAAAGTGCCAACAAACAAAAATAAACAAACTAAATAAACAACACAATATGCACAAACGAGTATCCACTATATACTAGAGGTCTAGTTTTGCTTACGGCACCGCAGTAGCACGTTCGCTGACTTGGTCAACAAGCAACTTGATGTGAGCCTTCCTTCTTATAGGCCAGGCTCCACCCCCTACCCGGAGGGTACCATTAACAGGTAAGTATTTAATCTTGTAATCTCATTTCAAATGATAAACTTCATGTACAACAATCACATTATGAAACACAAAGACTAGTAAACCATTATCGAAACCATATATATTAATAACACAAATCATTAACATTTAATATATTTTCTCTCCTCAGAAAAGAAAACCCAAATTCCTTTAATCATCCATCACAATGAGAAAAAACAAAGATATATTTCTGATGTGCAGCAAAAGACAATTGAGCTTCACAAATTAGTGAAGTGGCTTTAAGAAAAGAGCTAGAGCAGTGACAATTCCCATTTCCACCATCAGGGCAATAATTACGAATTTCCAATCGACATAAAATGTTACGAAACTGCCTGGAAGAGGACGTGTGTCTATATCGTAGAGAAGGAGAGTTTGAATGACTAAAGACTATCCAAGGACCACAGCTGGAGAATTGCATGAAATAGTTGAGTCTTGGGGTCAGAAAACCTTTAAAATAAATTTTCAAAAAGCACCTACATGTTTTTTGAGAGGGTTTCAAGAAAAATTATCCTAGCTCATCCAAAAACAAACTCCAGCATATTCAGTTATCAGACACGACTGGAACTTCAAATAGGACTGGCTTCTCTGGTCAAATGAAAATAGAAAACGAGCTTTTTAACAGCAAACACTCAAGATGGGTTTGGTGAACACAGGGATAAAAAGCACCCCATTTGAACAATGAAATATACTGCTGTATTTTTGATGTTGTAGACCTATATTTCTGCTGGAGGTCCTGGACATCTTGTTTAGACACATGGCATCATGGATTATATCAAATACCAACAGACAAAAAAATCAACAAGTGACTGACTCTGTCAGAAATCTTATAATGGGCCATGTTTGGATCTTCCAACCTTACAATAATCCAAACACAAACCTCAAAAACAACACAAACGTGAGTCTATGAGCACAAAACCAAGCTTCTGCTATGGCCATTCCAGTCCTCTGACCTGAATCCTATAGAAAATGAGTGGGGTGAACTGAAGAGAAGAAGGACCAACATGGAGCTGGGAATCTAAAGGGTCTTGAGTGATTCTGGATGAAGGAATGGTCTCTGATCTCTTGTCAGTTGTTCTCTAAACTCATCAGGCATTATAGGAGAAAATGTAGAACTGTTAAACTGGCAAATGGAGGTTTCAAAAGGTATTGAATAAAAGGGTGCCGTTAATTGTGGCCAATGTGTTTTAGAGAAAAACATTTATTTCATAATGATATTTTTCCCCCTTTTAAATTCTTATTATCCACTGAAAGGGTAGATTTTTTTGATTAAAAGATCAAAAGGATTAACAATGCTGATTATTTTCACTGCCGCCTTGATCATATTTATCAAGGGTGCCAATATTTTTTGCCATGGTTGTCTATATATGTATATATATATATACACATATATCGATGTATATATATATATATATATATACATACATACGATATATATATATATATATATATATATATATACACATATATACGTATATATATATATATATACACATACATACGTATATATATATATATACACATACATACATATATATATATTAGTGGTGGGCATAGATTAATTTTTTTAATCTAGATTAATCTCACTGTAATCTTGGAATTAATCTAGATTAAAATGGCTCATTTGAATTCTGTCAAGGCATTCAGAATATATGTGCTACCCAAATAATGACTAAAAGTCTTTGAGAACGGGTTTCTCAAGACAGGTGGCGATTAGACCAGGGCTCATCTCCTGTTTCCAAAACGCATCACAAACTTTAATCTCTTCCCGTCCCAATCCCACGAAAAACTGGGGAAAATCCGTCCCTGCTCCTCTCCCGGAAGAATGACTCCCATTCCCTCCCGTGTTGTTTTTTTTTTTTTGCCGATAACTGTCAATTACAGTAAAAATATAGTACAGATCACAGCGTGCCCACCTTATTAGTTGAATAAAAACCCAAAATGTCGTTTTTTGTTATTATATTGAACTGAAAGCCATCTTATGCACAGATTAAATTTCATGTAAATCATCCATGCTAACACACACGTCTTCTATTTTTATTTTTTAGACATTTCACTCTCTATAGATATATTTTTCAAAGACAGAGTTTCGAAGTTTCTCGCTCAAGTTCACATGAGACCTAAAGCGCATCATGTTTGCTTAAAAGCGCAACGTTTCGTTGTTATTCTGAGTGCACACAAATAAACGTAGAGTCTTTACAGTTTCGAAAGATGTATTCGGCTACTTTTATCTGTATGACAAAAAATGACGGAGATTTTAGGAGCAAGTGAGCAAGTGAGCTTCCACACAAACTCTTCAATAGCGCACATTTCTCTAGGTTAACATCATATTGAGCGGCCATGTAAAGTTGCTACTACAAACAGTGGGGCAAAAAAGTCTTTAGTCAGCCACCAATTGTGCAAGTTCTCCCACTTAAAAAGATGAGAGAGGCCTGTAATTTTCATCATAGTTATACCTCAACTATGACAGACAAAATAAGAAGAAAAAAAATCCAGAAAATCAAATTGTAGGATTTTTAAAGAATTTATTTGCAAATTATGGTGGAAAATAAGTATTTGGTCACCTATAAACAAGCAAGATTGCTGGCTCTCACAGACCTGTAACTTCTTCTTTAAGAGGCTCCTCTGTCCTCCACTCCACGTTACCTGTATTAATGGCATCTGTTTGAACTCGTTATCAGTATAAAATACACCTGTCCACAACCTCAAACAGTCACACTCCAAACTCCACTATGGCTAAGACCAAAGAGCTGTCAAAGGACACCAGAAACAAAATTGTAGACCTGCACCAGGCTGGGAAGACTGAATCTGCAATAGGTAAGCAGCTTGGTGTGAAGAAATCAACTGTGGAGCAATTATTAGAAAATGGAAGACATACAAGACCACTGATAATCTCCCTCGATCTGGGGCTCCACGCAGAGCTCACCCGTGGGGTCAAAATGATCACAAGAACTGTGAGCAAAAATCCCAGAACCACGGGGACCTAGTGAATGACCTGCAGAGAGCTGGGACCAAAGTAACAAAGGCTACCATCAGTAACACACTGCGCTGCCAGGGACTCAAATCCTGCAGTTCCAGACGTGTCCCCCTGCTTAAGCCAGTACATGTCCAGGCCCGTCTGAAGTTTGCTAGAGAGCATTTGGATGATCCAGAAGAGGATTGGGAGAATGTCAAATGGTCAGATGAAACCAAAATATAATTTTTGTTAAAAACTCAATTTGTCATGTTTGGAGGAGAAAGAATGCTGAGTTGCATCCAAAGAACACCATACCTACTGTGAAGCATGGGGTGGAAACATCATGCTTTGGGGCTGTTTTTCTGCAAAGGGACCAGGACGACTGATCTGTGTAAAGGAAAGAATGAATGGGGCCATGTCGTGAGATTTTGAGTGAAAACCTCCTTCCATCAGCAAGGGCATTGAAGATGAAACGTGGCTGGGTCTTTCAGCATGACAATGATCCCAAACACACCGCCTGGCAACGAAGGAGTGGCTTCGTAAGAAGCATTTCAAGGTCCTGGAGTGGCTCTAGCCAGTCTCCAGATCTCAACCCCATAGAAAATCTTTGGAGGAGTTGAAAGTCCGTGTTGCCCAGTGACAGCCCCAAAACATCACTGCTCTAGAGGAGATCTGCATGGAGGAATGGGCCAAAATACCAGCAACCGTGTGTGAAAACCTTGTGAAGACTTACAGAAAACGTTTGACCTCTGTCATTGCCAACAAAGGGTATATAACAAAGTATTGAGATGAAATTTTGTTATTGACCAAATACTTATTTTCCACCATAATTTGCAAATAAATTCTTTAAAAATCCTACAATGTGATTTTCTGGATTTTCTTTTCTTATTTTGTCTCTCATAGTTGAGGTATACCTATGATGAAAATTACAGGCCTCTCTCATCTTTTTAAGTGGGAGAACTTGCACAATTGGTGGCTGACTAAATACTTTTTTGCCCCACTGTACATCTTTCAGATGAAAAGCCATATTTGAGGTTGATGAATGATAGGTGAGCGTTTGGATGTCCTGCCCGAGTGTATTACCACATAGACCAGCCGTTAACAATCTGTCCATCACGGACTGCGTCATTCACTTAACCAGCCACACCAAAGCAAACAGGAGGAGAGCATAAAGAGACAGGGCAACTAGAATTGAGTTCAGAATTAAAATATACAGTTTATAGTTTATTTATATAAAAGGTATATTTGTGTGTAAAGTTGGGTATTATTACTATTCCCGGACCGCCCTCCCGATTAAATATTTTCCTCCGTCCCAATCACATGATTCAGAAGCGATTTTGTTTCCCATCCCGCTGGATTCGAAAAAATGCCAGCCTCTAGTTCAAGACTCGTTTCTCGCCCCTACAGTGCAATTCGGCTAGGTATACATCCGGCTAAAATATCAGGGTGAAAGTCATCATAGCTTGCGTAGTATAGACCCAGCTCCCAACCCAACTTTGAGAATAGATTAACGATTTATTTTTTATCGCCCGATAAGAGTCTCACGTTAACGCAGCACGTTAACGCCGATAACGGCCCACCACTAATATATATATACATACATACATACATACATACATACATATATATATATATATATAATTGTGTGTGGATACATTTATTTGAATGAAATACAGCAAATATTTTAAGCAAAAATAATTTTAATATATATTTATTAGTAATTAAAATATTTATATTTAATATATGTCATTTGGTTTGATATTTATATTACTGAATTATTGGTAATAGTACAAAATATCCACACCACTTTTTGTGCAGAAGTCTGTTCTAGGTACAAAGGCTCATTTATTTGACCCCACTTATAAGTGTCATCTTGGTTGAAGTCTAGGGGTAACCATGTTTAATGAGACTATTGGCTTTGAATGGTGTTTTTTCCGTTGTGTGATGACCTGTGTGAACCTCAGGTCTAACTCACAAGTTAAATATATGCTTTATTCAAGGTTCAAGGTTTCTTTATTTGTCACATAATAAATTATACAGGGTATAATCAAAAGTGAAATGTAGATCAAATCAGGTCCGCTCAGTGGACAGTGCAAAGAATACAAATTATATAAAAGTAACACCACACAAGAGCATATATATAGGTAAAAAAGAGAAATAAAGAGTAAAATGTGTAATAGAATAAAGAAAAGTGCAAAACAAGATGTGCAAGACAAGATGTGCAAAAACAAGTAAGATGTGCAAAAACAGTATATGGGGCTTAATAAATAGTAATATAAACAAGAGGGATTAGAGGGATGTGCAAACGGGTTGTACTGGGAATGTACACATAGCAGCAATACGGATTGTAAATGTTTATGAAAAAGAGTTTGTGTTAAGGAGCCTGATGGCCTGAGGGAAGAAGCTCCTCCTCAGTCTCTCAGTCTTTGCCATCATGCTCCTGAAGCGCTTGCCAGATGGCAGTAAATGGAAAAGATGGTTACCGGGGTGATTTGAGTCTTTGATGATTTTAGCAGCTCTGCTTTTACAGCGTTTGAGGTAGATGTCCTGCAGAGAGGGGAGAGTAGACCCTGAGATGCGCTCAGCTAAGCGCACGACTCTCTGTAGAGCTTTGCAGTCCTGGTTTGAGGAATTACCATACCACACTGAGATGCACTGAGTCAATACACTTTCTATGGCCCCTGAATAGAAAGTTTTCAGGATAGCTGGTGAGACCCTGAATTTCCTCAGCTGCAGATGGTACAGTCTTTGCCTGGCTTTCTTGACCTGAGTCTGAATGTGTGTAGTCCATGTCAGGTCCTCGGAGATGTTTACACCGAGGTACTTGAAGCTACTCACCCTCTCCACAGGGGTCCCACTGATCACAAGAGGGGTATAGGGCCGCTGCTGTCTCTTCCTGAAGTCCACGATCAGCTCCTTAGTTTTGCTCACGTTCAGAGAGAGACAGTTGTCCTGGCACCATGATGTGAGTCTCTCTACCTCCTCTAAGTATGCGGCCTCGTCATCGTTGTTAATGAGGCCCAGGACCACAGTATCATCAGCAAATTTAATGATAGAAGTGGAGCTGTGAGAGGACACGCAGTCATGGGTGTATAGAGGACCCAGGACACAGCCCTGTGGGGCTCCCACGTTCAGGGTTATGGAGTTGGAGGTGAACTGACCGACTTTCGGTTGTCCGCTTCTGGCGCTGCGTTGTACAGTCGACGTTAGGGATGGCTCTGCTCAATTTGTGCTTTAATATACTTTTTTACTTTCTCTTTTTACACGCATAACGTCTGCACTATTTATATACGACAGAAGAACACTTTTGGACATTGGGCACCACTGCACTAACCTGCTTCAGGACACTTTATCCACGGACCCAGCGTGGCCATTGGAGATACTTCGGAACACCGAGGTTAACAAAGGCCGCGTCAATAATCCCAGGAGGCGAAGGAAACATCGCGGGAGACGCGCTGGAATACGCAACAGACTGAGGAAAAGGGCTCACAGTCCTCCTCTACCGAGTATTCTGCTCACTAATGTCCAATCCTTGGAGAATAAGATGGATGATCTTAGAGCCAGGATAAGTTTCCAACGGGACATTAGAGACTGTAACATCCTTTGTTTGACCGAAACATGGCTCACGCCGACGGTCCCGGACACCGCTGTAACGCCGTCTGATAACTTTTCTGTTTTACGGATGGACAGAACAGCCGAGGCTGGAAAAACCAAAGGTGGTGGAGTGTGTTTCATGATTAACAAGAAATGGTGTGACCCCAGGAATATCTCCATTCTGTCGCGTTCCTGCTCGCTGCATCTAGAGCATCTCTCCATTATCTGCCGCCCATTCTATCTGCCCTGGGAGTTTACATCGATCATCGTTACTGCCGTCTACATTCCACCACAGGCAGATACTAGCTTGGCTCAAGCCAACCTCAGAAAAGTCATGCCAAACTTCCACCAACATATATCCTGTCCAACTAGAGGACAGAATACACTGGATCATTGCTACACCCAGTTTAAGAATGCCTACAAAGCTCGTTCCCTGCCGGCTTTTGGCAAATCAGACCACGCCGCCATTTTCCTCACACCGGAATATAAACAAAGGATCGTTCAGAAACCCCCGGTGGAGAGGGAAGTGACGCGCTGGTCCTCCCACTCTGAAGCTATGCTACAGGCTTCTCTTGATGACGTCGACTGGGACATGTTCCGGGCGAGTTCAGCTGACGTCAGCGAGTTCACGGATGTAGCAGTAAGCTTTATCAACACGCTAACCGACCAAGCCACCGAAACTGTAACAATAAGGACATTTTCGAATCAGAAACCGTGGGTGGACAGATCAATCCGTGATCCGGTTAACCATCGCACTGCCACATACAACGCTGGTCTTTTGTCGGGAAACATGAGCGATTATAAAACTTCGTGCTACGCTCTCCGTCGGGCAGTTAGAGCTGCTAAACTCAGATACAGGGAGAGAATTGAGTCACATTTCCAGCTCAATGACTCTCGACGCATGTGGCAGGGACTGAAGACCATCTGTTCCTCTGGAAACAACTCTTCCGCAGAGGTGAGAGCAGATCCGTTGCTGGCCGAAGAGCTAAACACCTTCGACGGCCGATTTGAATGTAACGGCGGCGCGACTCTGCCGATCAGCGCGCCAGGAAGCAGCAGGCAGAGCAGCGATGTTTATGCTATCACCTTTTCAGAGGATGACGTTCGGAGGGAACTAAAGAGAGTGAACGTCAGGAAAGCAGCAGGACCTGATGGGATTACTGGCCGCGTTCTGAGGTCCTGTGCTGATCAGCTTGCTGGTTTGTTTACTTCCATCTTTAATGAGTCCCTTGCTACCTCTGTGGTTCCCACCTCATTTAAAAAATCTGTCATCATCCCTGTGCCTAAGAACAGTAAACCCTCTTGCCTGAATGACTATCGCCCAGTTGCCCTCACATCAAAAGTCATGAAGGTTTTTGAGAGACTTTTAAAGAAACACATTTGCTCCTCCATCCCTGCTACTTTGGACCCTCTTCAGTTTGCCTATCGCCCAAATAGATATACTGACGATGCCATCTCTCACATCCTGCACTCTTCCCTCACACACATTGACAGCAAAATGGCAACTATGTCAGGCTGCTATTCATTGACTATAGCTCAGCTTTCAATACTATAGTCCCGACCAAGCTAGCTGTCAAACTCTCAGACCTCGGCCTAAACGCTTCACTCTGTGACTGGATTCAAGACTTCCTCACCGGCAGACTACAAGTGGTGAAAATGGGCCAGTTCACCTCCAACTCCATCACCCTGAATGTAGGAGCCCCACAGGGCTGTGTCCTGAGTCCCCTGCTCTACTCTCTCTACACACACAACTGCGTGTCCTCTCACAGCTCCACCTCTATTGTTAAATTTGTTGATGATACTGTGGTTCTGGGCCTCATTTCCAACAATGATGAGACCGCATACTTGGATGAGGTAGAGAGACTTACATCATGGTGCCAGGACAACTGTCTCTCTCTGAACATGAGCAAAACTAAAGCTGTAGACTTCAGGTAGAGACAGCAGCGGCCCTACACTCCTCTTATGATCAGTGGGACCCCTGTGGAGAGGGTGAGCAGCTTCAAGTACCTCGGTGTAAACATCTCCGAGGACCTGACTTGGACTGCACACATTCAAACACAAGTCAAGAAAGCCAGACAAAGACTGTACCATCTGCGACAGCTGAGGAAATTTGGGGTCTCACCAGCTATCCTGAAAAACTTTTTTATTCAGGAGCCATAGAAAGTGTATTGACTCAGTGCATCTCAGTGTGGTATAGTAACACCACAAACCAGGACTGCAAAGCTCTGCAGAGAGTCGTGCGCTTAGCTGAGCGCATCTCAGGGCCTGCTCTTCCCTCTCTGCAGGACATCTACCTCAAACGCTGCAAAAGCAGAGCTGTAAAAATCATCAAAGACTCAAATCATCCTGGTAACCATCTTTTCACTTTACTGCCATCTGGCAAAAACTGAGAGACTGAGGAGGAGCTTCTTCCCTCAGGCCATCAGGCTCCTAAACTCAGTCTCATAACATTTACATTTACATGACTCAATTTAATGTGTACATACCTGGTACAACCATGTTTGCACATTCTTCTTGCTGTTTGCACATTCCTCTTGCACATCCCTGTTTATATTATTATTTATTAAGTCCACAGTATACTGTATTGCACATTTTATTGCATTGCACGTTACCCCTTATTTTTTTCTTATTTTTATTTTATTCTTACCTATATTTATATATATTCTCTTGTGTTAGGTTTCATTTTTATTTTTTTGCACTGTCCATTGTGCAGACCTGTCCTGATTTACATTTCACTACTGATTATATCCTGTATAATTGAGTATGTTACGTATAAAAGAACCTTGACCTTATTTGGGGTTCTGAAAGACACTTAACTTTCCGTAATTTATTGATATAATGCAGTGACAGACTTGAAATTGACTTGACTGGCTTAAATTAGTAGTTGTTGGAGTAATTGTGACCACTCTGCATAATTTGTGAAAATCTTCATGCTGTCATTGAGCAGTTTACCATCTATGTTTATTTACCACCACATTTATCCCATCATATATCTATTTTAAAGCTAGTTAGTCCTATTTAATCAGGTCATGAAAATACATACAAACTTTGTGGTTTTAGTTTAATAGTGGCTTTCTCACGTTATGCATTCTCATTGTCGTATAGTCATGGTACGTCAACTCTATCTTGGAATTCCTGTTAATTCTGTTACTGAGTTTTGGTTTGTGGTTACACACTAAGATGATAAAGGGGTTTACTTTCTTGTGTTCAGCAATTTTTCCCTAGAACGTGTAACTCATATCATAATGTGGTGTAATGCACAAGTGTCACTACCACCTAAATATCTGGATGTTGCAATCATGTCTAAATTAACATGCTCTATATTTGCATTTGGCAGCAGTGACCTAATTGATGTTCAAAGTTAGCTTCACCAGAAAGAGCATGTGTGGCCCTTATTGATGTATTTCAAAGCTATACAAATATGTGTGTTGGATCAGTAATATTTTTAATGTTTTTTTTTTTAAAGGCTGCATTTATTTGATAAAAAAATAAACTAATATTGTGAAATATTATGGCAATTTAAAATGACAGTTTTTTAATTAATTATACTTTATATAATTAATTTCATCAGCCATTACTCCAAATCTCTAGTGTCTTATGATCCTCCAGAAATGTAATATGCTGATGTATTATCAATGTTGAAATAGCTGTGTTTCTTTTTAAAGCATTATTTGATGTATAAAAAGAGTTAAGAAGAAATGAATTCAAAATACAATATAAATCGATTGAATTGATTTGAATTTATATTAAAAAAAGAGTACAGGTAGTGTGTATTGTTACAAAAGATTTATATTTTCTATTATATATATATATATATATATTTTTTTTTTTTGTATTATTGTTATTCAGCACAACTGTTTCTAACATTGATTATAAATCAGTGTGTTACAATGATTTCTGAAGAATCATGGGACACTGAGTACTGGAGTAATGGCTGAGGAAAATTCAGTTTTTATCACAGGAATAAATTATGTTTGAAAGTATATAAAAAGTAAAATAGAAAACTGTTATTTTAATTTGCTAAAATATTTCACAATAATTTTTTTCTGTATTTTTTATCATATAAATTCAACCTTGATGAGAACAAGCAACTTCTTTAAAAAACATCTTAAAAAAAATCTTGCTGATGCCAAACCTTCGAACAGCAGTGTATATATGGGCAAAAACAAAAGTGTAAATACAACATACAAAAATATTAAACACACAAAAAAATTAATAATCGAACAATATATTTCACTCAGAGGAAATTATTTAATTGTGAGAGATGGCCTGTATATTCTCATACACAATTGCTCCTGTTAAAGCCCCTAGCACATAACAAGCACTTTTACATAGCTCATGGAAATTCCAAATGAAAACTGGCTTAACCACATTGGTTTCCATATACCTTTGTTTAGAACCTGATACATCTGCTTGCTGGAAGTTCACACTTCTCTATTACATACATATATAAATGTTGCTCAGGTCCAGTACTACTTCAGTGAAAGGGAAGAGGAGAGAGTCACAACAACCCATTAAGTTCAAAAGGTAAGATTCAAGAGAAGGTGTCTATCACAATTAAATATTATACAATCAATATACATTGCATATATATAATATTATATTTACTTTAAAATTAATGTTTATTAAATATGTATGCATAGTAATCCTATAATCTGTTTAATTGACTTATTTTCTAACATAATTGTTCATATCATTACAATTTTAACTTTTTCTTTAGATTAACAAGATTGTCTTTGTTATTCTTCAAGCTGCTCTTCAGGTGGCAGGCAGCACTTCACTGAGGTTCATCAAGCCAAATGGTGACTATTGCTTGAATCCCATTTTTGGTATTATACTCAGCAAGGACACATTGCTTAAAAGTGACAGTAAAGACATTTATATTATAGACACTTGTTATAAAGTAACAGTAAAGAAAACACAAACACACACACACACACAAGATATATATATATTGCATATTGTGGCTGCTCCCTTTCACGATGTGGCCATATACGAATAAATACAGGTGAATATAACCACGGCGGTTTCCTAGGATGGCTCATTTAACGTTAACGGATCGCCAGGCAGGCGTACAGCATTGACAGACAGACACGTATAACGGTGTCCTGTATGGAAAGATATTTCCCAGCTAACAGTTAGGCTATCCTTTTTCACCTGTACGAGTAAGCAACACTGAGCATCACGAGGCATACAGTAGTAACGTCACCGCCCCTCTTTGTCTGATTGGCTGAGGAGGAGCTGTCAATCAAGAACTAGTGGACCAATAAAGACACTTAAACCTGCCCTTATTTATATGAAACTCTAACCGCAACATTTAGGAAAGCAAGCACAGAATGTGGAAACAAGAGCGAAGGGAAAAAGAGCATAAGCATACAATATTTAAAATATGAGCATAAAGTGTCTGAGAGCAGAAAAAAACTGAAATATAAACAAGGAAATGTAGATTTCTTTTGCACAAGTCAGATCATGTTGCATTAATATTTCAAATTTGTGCAATGTCATTTTAAATGTGTTTAAAGTTTTGATTCATGCTTATTATTTTAAAAAATGCGTTATTATTTTTCTATCCCTGACCATTGTTTTCTATTCTGAAATGTTGCTTTCATTTGTAAATCTTGTGCAATATATTTTTACTTGCATTTTTTTATTTTGTTTTCACGCTTGTTATTTTTGTATCTGTGACTGCAATACTTTAGGTGGGAATCTGATCCCATACACCTGCGGCAATATTTCAATCATAAACTGTGCGAGAAAATGTTGTAAAAACACGTAAAGTGCCTATTTGCATTTGTAAATTGACACTATGAACTGATGTTCAGCTGTTTCTGTTTAATAGTCAACTTATTTTCGAGTCATCGTCATAAAAGCCCTGTCACAGGCACGAAGATACATCTTTCATTTCATCAAGTTGAATGCTCACTAAAAACTGACAGTCATCACGTTTTCAAGCCTTTACATGTTTCATTTTGACGTGACACAAAGCAGTGATATAAGCGGGAGAGTTGCTTTCTTACTTTATAGTCAATAACGCCATCATTAGGCTTTTTCGAGATGAACTACACTAGCCTGCCACCGGCTGGCGAGAGTAGCCGCTTGCAGTCGGGGCGGAATTAAAAGCGGAGGCATCAAGTCGGACACGTTCCCAGGTAGTGACGCTCGCCTGGTGTTTCCATAATCTTATCACAGATAAAGTTTATTAAATGCAATATTTGTACAATTCACAGAAACGTTTTTATGAGCAACAGAAACACCTTTTATATACTGCTTAATACAGCGCCATCTGTTCATGAATAAAGTCCAACATAACACCAATAAAGTAAGGGTATATAAGCTTTTATCAGTGTTTTTGATAAAAATGACTCAAGATAGTGCGACATACACTAAAAAAGCTTTTACTGTTAACACACACTAAAACACACATTTGTGAGCATTATTGAAATTGAATTGTTAGAATAAATACGCAGCACACCTCGTGCTTGTCCTCACAGTATCTAACCAACGAGAACAAAGTGTGTCATCATCAAGGCTTTCGCAGCCGATTTTGAGCAACTGCAGCGCCTGACAAAGGCGATTGGTCTCGTTTTGCTCTTGCAGTACTTTGATGGCACATGTGATTGTAACAATAGGGTTTGGCTGCAGACAGCACTTGCACTCTCAGCACTTGCACTCTCAGCACTTGCACTCTCAGCACTTGCATGCTCAGACACTTCCGCTTCCGCTAGTGATGTCACTTTAATGGCAGTCTTTTAAATGTTTTATTTTGTTCTATTTATTGATTTTTTATGTTTGAATCTCTCAACATTTTACAACAGTAGCAGGTGGTGAAGACAAGAAAAATTAAACTAAAATACAATGTCACTTGCAATCGCTGCTTGCACTTTCTGCTACCTGTGACGTCACTTGCATTCGACACGAATCATGTGCGTTGCCAACGTAGACAAGATGCTGTGCTGGTTAAACGATTAAAACTAATTTAATATCATAACATACAAGGTCCTGCTGTTCTGTAGCCACAGATTTGAGGGGTCTTGTATTTTCCTCCTACAGATGACTTGCAGGACCTTGTATGTTATGATATTATCTTTTGATATATCTTGTCTCCATTGGCAACGCTTACGATTCATGTCGAATGCAAGGTAGCAGGTAGCAGAAAGTGCAAGCAGCACTTTTTAGTTTATTTTTCTTTCTTCACCACCTGCTACTGTTGTAAAATGTTGAGAGATTCAAACAAAAAATAATTAATAAATAGAACAAAATAAATAAATAAAAAGACTGCAAGTGACATCACTAGCGGAAGCGGAAGTGTCTGAGCGTGCAAGTGCTGAGAATGCATGTGCTGAGAGTGCAAGTGCTGTCTGCAGCCAGACCATTCTTGCAAGTAACATTGTAATTTAGTTTCGTTTTTCTTGTCTTTACCACCTGGCTACTGTTGTAAAATGTTGAGAGATCCAAACCAAAAAAATTATCAATAAATAGAACAAAATAAAAATAAAAAAGACTGCAAGTGACGTCACTCGCGGAAGCAAAAGTGTCTGAGAGTGCAAGTGCAAGTCTGCAGCCAGACCCTTCTCGATTGTAAGGTGGCTGCAGCACCGATCAAAGTCAGACAAATGTTCTAACCAGAATGCATTGCTTTTGTCAGCATGCCATTGCTCCAATCTTCAAGTTTTTATGATCCTGGCATACAATATCCTCATGGCATCTTAAATGCATGTTTTCCTGTGGATACCATAGATAACTCTTGCCTCACTTAAAATACTTTAAATAATAAAAAAGATGATTAAGAAACAAGAGTTAAACAAAGAAAAAATCTATAAATACAATAAAAAGTGTGGATAAAATGAAACCATTTGCACAACCATAGCTAGCTAAGATTAACATACCCCTTCAGGTTTGTGCTTGAAGGCCATGCCCACTCAGCTAAACCAGTAAATAATTTTTTTTCAGGATTCTATCATAAACAGAATGTTTAAAACAACATAATTTATTTGAAATGTAATCTTATATGTCTTTACTGTCACTTTTGATCAATGTAATGCATCCTTGGTGAATAGAAAGATATGCCTTGTTGTAAAACACATTGTTTATTTACTTTATATCAAATCAAATGATGAGTCTGATAAATAAGCTTTACTGTTATAGTTGTGGCTTTGGAGGTATCAGATCTGTCCAGCTTTGAGGTATTGCTGCATTGTGGAGAGCAACATAAAGGAGAGGAAATTTACTGGGAGAGGAATGGGGAAAGAATCTCTGAGACAGGGAACCCCATCACTGTTATAATAGATGGGCTGCATGGGGCAAACTTCACATGTCACAGACCAAACAGAGATCTTTTGAATTACACACTACTACTGGTCCATCCAGTTAAGTTTCCTAAAAGAGGAGTTCTTATGCAATCTAGTGACAGAGGTAAGTATGAAGGCTAACACTTACATTGGAATTAATGTTTTAAGTTTTACATTTAAATGTAAAGCATCTAGATATAAAGGCGTTTTTACTGTAGATCATTTAACTTAATTGAAATCAAATTTTAAATAAAATAAAAAATAATCTTAAACTGAGCATCAAGTATTAAAATATAGGCCTATTTAAATTATTTTTTTTTATGTAAATGCCCTTGTGAAAAATAAATATATTTAAATGTATTTGAAATACATTTATTTCATGTTAATACTACAAATAAATTATCATATTTATGTACTTAATAAAATGCCATGCAATTGCACTTTTAGTATACTAATAATAATAATATAATAATACACTTTATTTTCTATAGCGCCTTTAAATGAAGATCTCAAAGCGCTTTACAACAACAAATAAAACCATACACAATATCAAAACACTACAAATAAAACAATATAAAAAATAATACAAATGTTTAATTAAAAGCTACCCTAAAAAAATGAGTTTTAAGACGAGATTTAAAAGTGCTAAGAGTTTTAGCTTGCCTTATCTCAATCGGTAAAGAATTCCACAGTTTTGGAGCTAATGAAGAAAAAGCCCTATCGCCCATCAATCTTAAACGGGTTAAAGGAACAGTTAGAAGGCCAGTTTCAGATGAGCGAAGGTCACGTGTTGGAGTAAAAGGAATTAAAAGCTCAGACAAATATTGAGGTAGCAACCCATGTAAAGCCTTGTAAGTAAGCTTCAACATTTTTAAATCAACCCTAAAACTAACAGCAAGCCAATGTAAAGACTCCATGTAATATGATCTCTCATCCTAGTTCTAGTAAGGATTCTAGCAGCCGAGTTTTGCACTACCTGCAATTTGTTTAGGGTAGCTTTTGACGCCCCAGCCAACAAGGCATTACAATAATCAATCCGGGTAAACACAAAAGTGTTAATCAACCTCTCAGCAACAGGAAAGGACAGCATTGGACGTAGTCTGGCAATATTTCTAAGATGAAAAAAATATGTTTTAACAGTGCCTTGAACATGTGGCTCAAAAGTTAGATTGGAGTCGAAAATAACCCCCAAATTCTTTAGTTTTGTTTTAAACTTCATAATTGAACCATCAACGAACAAAGTAATCGACCCAGCTTTACTACTTTACTAAACCGTTATACTTAGAGTCTGATAAATTGGAACAAATAATTTTGTACTTACTACAATTTAATTGTGCAGAAGTAGTGCCGAAGTACAATTAATTATATATTTAGTATATTTTATTGTGCCAAAGTGGATCTATTGAAAGTACATTTCAGGCACACTTTAAATATTTTGCATTTAAAGACTGATATTATTCAAAGATCATGCAATCCTCATCAAAAGTGACATTAAAACACATTTTAGACTTAATAATAATAAATGTGCATTTTGCACAAGTGGTATGCCAAATAAAGTTTAATTATAATTTTTATATCAGTAAATCTGAAGTTATCTGTCAGTAAATATTTTAATAGATCTTAACTATACTTAGTACGAAATAAATATACTACTTTTAGCAGGGTATATGTAACAGGGATTCTTATTAACTGTACAGGGCTTGACATTAACTTATTTGCTCATCTGCCACCCCTTCTGAAAAGAGCATCAAAACAAAAACAAAACAAAAGCTGAAACCAGTTTACGCTGGTTGGATGGTCTTAGCTGGCTTAAGATGGAAGTAGCTGGTTTTAGCTTGTCTCCCAGCCTAGCTAAGCTGGTCAAGCTGGTTTTAGCTGGTCAGCTAGTCCCCAAAACCCCTCTAAAATCAGCCTGCTGACCAGATTTAACCAGGCTGGACGACCATCTATAACCAGCTATAGTTTTTTTTCCAGGAAGGATTGTGGCTTTTTGAAGTCACTAGCTACAAAGCATTTTCACTGGCCACAATTTTGTTGTCAGCAAATTACATTTTAAATGTTTAAAGCTGACTATGGCATGATAAAATGTACCCTAAGTAGATTTACTTCTTCACAGCAACTTATTGGTTGCAGTGTCATGTGACATCAGTTTCTAGCACACGAGCTCAGGGCATTGGTTCTATCAATGAATATTGTTCAAAAAGAAGTCATGTTTCCAAGTAAGAATAATTTGAGTGAATGAATCACAGAGTCACTTATAAAGACTTTAATTCATTAAGGCAAAACACTACAGGCAAAACCATTGTCTTTTTTTAAAAAGTGAGAATTTAGGTTATTTTGCTTCCATAACATGTCTTCTTGTGAAAAGAAAACATCCAAGTTTATTTTAATGCACTTTATGTATTTGCATCTGTAGATTTTAAGTACAATGCACATCTTTAAAGACCATTCATCCATTAATCCGTTCTCCAAACTGCTTATCCTAATGGCAAAACCTTTATAGACTTATTTTTTTTCAATTAGTTTTTTCTCAAGCACTTAGTCAGAAATGTCTGCTAACATACACCAAACTTCCCAGATTTATCCTTATCAATATTCTTTCTCTGACTGTTAGCAGGATTTTCTGATTTATAGAGTAACAAAAATATATATGTAAAAATCCTTAATTTGTTAACATAATGTACAAAGAAATTTGATGATAGCATTATACAATGTTCATATTGATGTTTGCATATTTAATTAGATAATGCAACATTTGCATAACTAAACAAAATATTTTTTCTAAGGATCTTTATGGGGAAGTAAGGGGATATCTATTAAAATATGTTTATTTCGCCAGTTTTCACCAGTGTTATCTTGCTTAAATTAATTATTAATGTAACATTGAATGAGCCAATTCAGTGATTCACTCCTAACTCAAGTTAGTTGTCGCAGACTCGCCACCTAGGCCTACTGTTGTTCTTATTGCTCCTGTAATTTGTTTAATTTACATATGTTTATTTAACATGAATGTAATGTATTAGCCATCAGTATTTCTCATACTCATTGTGGCCATTGATCTTAAATAACACTGCTTAACTTCTTATCCGTCTAGAATTCATTTCTTGCACCGCAAGAAACTATAATAGACAATTTCATTGCTCTTGGAAATGGCATCAGGAACGGATCCAAAGAGCTGTGGTGTATTTCACAGCAATGCGGTAATGGTTATTCTTATTCTGGATTAATCAAACTTTATTTTATTTTGAGTTGGGTTGGATTAATCATTGAAGTATAGGCCTAAGCATTCAATTTATTTATGCTTATCTTAAAACAGCGAATCAATACTAAACTGGCCTAGTCCCATCAACTGCACTCTGGACTCAGATATATCTGGGTTGACTTGTATTGACAAGGATTACTGTCAAGGATTACAATAGTCCCCATCATTATGTATTACTTCAATACATAATGAAGTACAACTAGAAAAAAATAGAAAGAAAAATTAGGTGTAATAAAGACCAAATTCCAGTAAAATAGCTTCACAATCATCTACGATGCCTTTTTGTCTATCATTATGTGTATTTCTGTTTTACAACGTGAACGGGGACAGATAAAAGTAACTGATCACTAGATCTTAAAGACCTAGAGGCTGTATATGGCTTGATGAGGTCACAAATATATATCATTATGCAATGCCTTGTATGCATGTGTGCAGGGGTGATATGATCCCTTTTCTTAGTTCCTGTTAAGAATCTGGCTGCTGCATTTTGAACCATCTGTAATCGAGACAGTGTAGATTGAGGTGGGCCAATGTACAAAGAATTACAGTAATCCAGAAATTAGAGCATGAATTACTATTTCAAGAAAGAAAGACTTTCTAGTCTTTACTAGAAAGAAATAAAGACTTTCTAGTCTTTACTAGAAAGAAAGTGTTTCACCTTAGCCACTGATCTGAGATGAAAAAGCTACTCTTTACAACTGCATTCACATGCTTATCAAATTGGAGAAGAGGATCAAAATGGACTCCAAGATTTTTTGCATGATTGTGTAGGTTATTACTTAGAAAACCTAACTGTGTTTTAATGGAACTGTTAGTAGCAGCAGGGCCCAGTAGAAGCACTTCGGTTTTATTTTCATTCAATTGTAAAGTGTTTTTTGTCATCCAGGTCTTGACTTTATTAAGGCATGAGAAAAGATGATCCAATGAAAAGTCATTTCCTGGTTTGATTGGAAGATATAGTTGGAGGTCATCAGCGTAACAATGATAATTAATGTTATGTTTCTGGAGTATTGAACCCAAGGGGAGCATGTAAAGAGAAAACAAAAGAGGGCCAAGAATGGATCCCTATGGAACACCACAATGGATAGGTGCAGGCGGTGAAGTAAATGACCCGATATTTACAGAAAAAGTCCTCCCCTTTAAGTATGAGGTGAACCACTCTAAGGCTAGGCCCTGAACCCCAACAACACACTCAAATCGTTTCAGAAGAATATCGTGGTCAACAGTATCAAATGCGGCACTTATATCTAAAAGTATCAGGATAGCAGATGACCCAGAATCAATGGACAGCAGAATGTCATTTGTAACCTTTAGCAATGCTGACTCAGTGCTATGCAGTGCTCTAAAACTAGATTGAAACGGGTCTAAAATATTAAAAGTATCCAGGTACGAATTAAACTGTGAGAGTGCAAGTTTTTCCAAAACCTTTGAAATAAATGAGAGTTTAGAGATAGGGCGATAGTTGTTATACACAGTGGGGTCAAGATGAGGGCCTTTCAATAGAGGCTGTACAATAGCATGTTTAAAACTTTCCGGAAATACCCCATTTATTAAAGAGCTGTTTATGAAGGCTAAGAGGGTGGAGCTGATCGTGTCTAAAACCTCTCTAAACAGACCACCAGGCAATACATCGGACTGACAAAATGTAAATTTCATCTGATAAATTATTTTGAGTAATTGAGATGAAGACACTGGCTGAAAATTTGTAAAGCTACTAGATGAATGAACCAGTTGAGAGTGATCTAAGTCAAAAGGAGAGAGGTGTGATCTAATATCTTGTATTTTCTGAACAAAAAATTCAGAAAATTGAGTGCATGTCTTAATATTGACATCAGGAACTGAGCAAACAATTGGACTAAGAACAGAATTTATGGTTTTGAAGAGAACTTTGGGCCTATTGGCATTTTTGCGATCAAGTTTGAGAAATAATTGATTTTGCCTCCTAACGGAATTTTGATAAACAGTTAAGCAGTTTTTAAGATTTGATAGGATACCTGGAGCCCATCCTTTTCCAACTGCGCCAGCCCTCCTGCACTCTTGCCTGAGAGTGCGAGTGGATGCATTAAACCAGGGTTGAGGACTAGAACTGATCTTGCACTTTTTACGCTTGAGTGGAGCAACTGTATTCAGAGCAGTACAACAGGCAGAGTTGAACATTTCAACCAATTGTTCAGTATCCATACAAGATGATGGAGGGACATTAGAATTTGAAAGAAACTTGGAATAAGACTCACAAAATTCAAGAGCAGTATTTGCATGAAAAGCACGAGAGTAATGTACAGGCCGAGAAAGGATGGGCTGATCATATGAAATGACAGGTTCAAACTCCACAGGGTAATGATCAGAAATGCCAGCATCAAATATTTCACAGATATGTACAGAGAAACCACGAGTCAAAACAAGATCCAATGTATGGCCTCTGTTATGTGTAGGACTGGAGACCGACTGTACAAAATTGAGTGAGTCCATAAGGCTCATGAAGTTTTTAACCATAGGTTTAGATGGACAGCAAACATGAATGTTGAAGTCCCCTAAGACCAACAACCTGTCACAACGAGACACTTGATTAGACAGAAATTCAGAAAGCTCATGAATAAATGTCGTACTGACTTTAGGAGGTCTATAGTCCATCTGCCATCCAAACCAAAATGGTGCCACTTTGTTCAGTCGCCGTTCGGGTAGCTCTGCTTAGATTGTGCTCTTATCTACTTTATGTATTTTTGCTTTCTCTTTTTAAACGCAAAATGTCTGCACTGATTATTTACGACAAAAGAACACTTTTGGACATTGGACACCGCTACACTAACCTGCTTCAGGACGCTTATCCACGAATCCAACGTGGCCATTGGAGATTCGGAGCGGAGGAGAACAATGGCCACTTGAATAATCCGAGGAGTTGAAAGATCAAGAAGCACTGTGGGAAACTCGCTGGAATCCGCAACCGACTGAGGGAAAGGGCTCACAGTCCTCCTCTACCGAGTATCCTGCTCACTAATGTCCAATCCTTGGAGAATAAGATGGACAATCTTAGAGCCAGGATAAGTTTCCAACGGGACTGTAACATCCTTTGTTTGACTGAAACATGGCTAACGCCCTCGGTCCGGACACTGCTGTAATGCCGTTTGATAACTTTTCTGTTTTATGGATGGACAGAACAGCCGAGGCCGGTAAAACCAAAGTGTGTTTGAGTGTGTTCCATGATCAACAAGAAATGGTGTGACCTCAAGAATATCTCCATTCTGTCGTGCTCCTGCTCACTTCTGAAACATCTGTCCATTATCTGCTGCCCATTCTATCTGCCCCGTGAGATTTCATCAATCATTGTTACTGCTGTTTACATTTCACCACAGGCAGACACTAGCTTGGATTTGTCCAAGCTTCACGATGTGCTCAACGGCTACATTAACAAACACCCTGTCGACTGGGACATGTTCCGGGCGAGTTCATCTGACGCCAGCGAGTTCACGGATGTAGCAATAAGCTATGTCAACATGCTATCCGAGCAAGCCACTGAAACGGTAACTATAAGGACATTCTGAAATCAAAACCGTGGGTGGACAGAACAATCCGCGATGATGTGGTTAACCAACGCACTGCCGCATACAATGTCAGTCTTCTGTCAGGAAACATGAGCGAGTACAAAGCATCGTCTTATGCTCTCCGACATTCAGTTAGAGCCGCTAATCTCCAATACAGGGAGAATTGAGTCTCATTTTCAGCTCAATGATTCTCGACGATGTGGCAGGGACTGAGGATCATCTGTTTCTTTGGAAAAATCCTACGCAGAGGTGAGGGCAGATTCGTTGCTGGCCGAAGAGTTAAACACCTTCTACGGCCGTTTGAATGCAATGGCGGCAGCGCGACTCTGCCGATCAGCGCGTCAGGAAGCAGCAGACAGAGCAGCGATGATCATGTTATCACCGTGTCGGACGAGGTTCGAGGGAACTAAAGAGAGTCAGGAAAGCAGCTGGACCTGATGGTATTTCTGGACGTGTTCTGACGCCCCTGCGCTGATCAGCTTGCTGGTTTGCTTACATCCATCTTTAATAAGTCCCTTGCTACCTCTGTGGTTACTACCTTCTTTAAAAAAACTATCATCATCCCTTTGCCTAAGAACAGTAAACCCTCTTGCCTGAATTACTATTATATAGTTGCCTTCACATCAATAGTTATGAAGGTTTTTGAGAGACTTTTAAAGAACCACATTTGCTCCTCCATCCCTGTTACTTTGTACCATCTTCAATTTGCCTACCGTCCAAATAGGTCTACTGACGACGCCACCCCTCAGGTCCTGCACTCTTCCCTCACACACATTGACAGCAAAAATGTCAACTATGTAGCAGCTATAGGCTGCTATTAATTGACTATAGCTCAGGTTTCAATACAATAGTCCCCATCAAGCTAGCTGTTAAACTCACAGACCTCGGCCTAAACTCTTCACTCTGTGACTGGATTCAAGATTTCCTCACCGGCAGACCTCAAGTGGTGAAAATGGGCCAGTTAACCTCCAACTCCATCACCCTGAACGTAGGAGCCCCACAGGGTTGTGTCCTGAGTCCCCTGCTCTACTCTCTCTACACACATCACTGCGTGTCCTCTCACAGCTGCCACTTCTATTGTCAAATTTGCTGATGATACTGTGTTTCTGGGCCTTATTTCCAACAAGGATGAGACCGCATACTTGGATGAGGTAGAGATACTTACATCATGGTGCCAAGACAACGGTCTCTTTCTGAACGTGAGCAAAACTAAAGAGCTGATCGTGGACTTCAGGAAGAGACAGCAGCAGCCCTACACCCCTCTTATGATCAGTGGGATGGAGTTTTGGTTCCTTGCCACTGGCGCCTTTGGCTTGCTTAGTTGGGGACACTTAATTTCTGGCAATATTGTTGGCTTGATTGCACAGACACTATTTCAAGAGAAATAAACTGAGCTGGATGTTGACACTACTGAATCAAAAATGAACTTACTTTAACTGGTCAATTGCCAATTTTACTATTTCTGTAAAGTAAATATTCAACAGAAGCGTGTCAATTACATGAAAGAAAGTGTCAGGATTCGTTGTATGTAATTCTAGGGACTAAACTTATCTGAAAGCAATACAAACAACAGTGAGAGATGGAGTTCCCTTTCGATATTTCACTCGCACTGCAGACAAGTATCAACGTTTAGTATGGGAAAATCCCTTTTTTCCTCTTCAACTGAAGCCTATTTCAATCACACAGTTATAACTGCCCATGATTGGTTTGTGTAGGATTAAAAAACGATGCACGACAAAATGCCCGCCAAAATGGGAGGGGCGTCTGGCTATATAATCAGCTGCCTGCCACCGCATCTCAGATTTCCGAAGACCCTTCTTTGCTGACGCCAAGATCTGCCGTTGAAGCATCTCAGCAGCCGGATTAGGACCTCTTGCAGCGACCAGCTTTCAGACTCAGTTATCGGCTATCCAGTAAGATCTAAGAAAGCCTTACTAGAAGAGCAAATTTCAGCGCTGCGTTGCTGCAAATGCCATGCCATCATTGTAAGGGGAATCCCTGCACACTGATGACACTCACGCTGAGTGTAAATCACGCTTTAGCTTTCTTTGCACCCTCTTCCTCCCAGGGATCTGTAAGAAAAACAGCGGGCAGAGGATTTGAGCGGCCAGTGACAAGCGAGCTCACGCCGGCTCAATGCCCGTGTGTCTCGCGAAATAGATGAAAGCCTTTTTTTTTTTACGGCTTCAGACGCGGATGTGTTATCGGGCTCTGTGACTGACCTCGCCCTCTTATCGTCGTCCTCTTCACGTAGCGCCAGACTCAGAATGTGCTGCTTCATGTCGCCCCAGGCCTGCGCCGACTCAGCAGACAGCTAAACCAACGCCAGCCACCCCAGAGGCCCAACCTCCTGAGGGTTGGCAAGATAGAAGGCGCTCACGCTTGGCACGACGCTACCCCTTCCCGAAGTGCCAAGGACCCCGGCCCAAGATCGCCTTGATCCGGCACCTCAGAAGTCCTCCTGATCAGCCAGGCAGAAGGAGTAGGGGCCCGAGTCTCGCTACCACCGGATCACCCCGCAAGCAGCCTCTAATGTGCCTCTTGCCACCCGCTTAATGCTGGGTGCAGAGGAAAGTATGTTGTTGGTTACAGCTGCAATAGCGGACAAAATAAAACATACATTTAAAAAAAAAGAGCGAAAAAATCTTTTTCTGCCTACCATAAGCATCCTACCCTTATGCAGCCAGTCTGCACAACTGTTTCAACCCCTTGCCAAGCGAGCCGAGGCCTGGCAGTTCATGTGTCAGCATGGGTAATGACTACGGTAAGACAAGGTTATACTCTTCAATTCGCTCGAAGACCACCATGCTTCCGCAGCGTGCTCGGCCCCACAGTGCGCAGCGAGGACGTCCAAGTCCTCTGCGCAGAGCTGATGAATCTGCTGGAAAAAGGAGCCATAGAAATCATTCCTCCAGCCCAGAGCGAGCCGGTTTTTACAGCCGCTACTTCCTCGTCCCCCAAAAAGACGTCAGCCTGCGACCTATTCTAGATCTCAGACTCCTGAATTACGCCCTGATGAAAAGTTCATTCAGGATGATCACTTTGAAACAGATCCTCTTGCAAATATGCCCAGGGGACAGGTTCATGTCACTGGATCTGAAAGACGCGTACTTTCACATCCAGGTAGCCCCCATTTACAGACGATTCTTGAGATTGGCATTTGAAAGGGTGGCATATCAATACAAGGTCCTACCATTTGGGCTGTGCCTGGCTCCCCGCACTTTTATACAATGCATGGATGCGGCTCTCTCACCTCTGCGACAGAATCCGCATACCCAACTACCTCGACGACTGGCTCATTCTGGCCCAATCGCAGGCGGATTTGACATCGCACAAGACCCTCCCCCTCCTCAGCCACTTAGATTGCCTGGGGCCCAGGGTCAACTTTGCCAAGATTATACTGTCACCCAGCCAACAAGTTTCTTTCCTGGCCACAGTTATTGTCTCGGTGAAGCGAGCCACGACAATTCAGCGCCACGCGGCCTCAAAGCTTTCCAGAAAATGCTGGGCCTCATGGCAGCGTCTTCGCCCGGTACTTCAATTGGGTCTGCTTCACATGTGACCCATCCAGTTCTGGCTGTAGCAGAGGGTTCCATCCGCGGCTTGACATCCCAGACGCCACCGCATAATGGTGACTCTGGCCTGTATATCAGCCCTGGCCCGTTGGATGGACCCCTTCTGGCTAAAGAGAGGCGTGACCCTTTACACGGCACACAGAAGGAAGGTTGTCACGACAGACGCTTCCAACAAGGGTTGTGGAGCGCTATGCGAGGGCAAACCGACCTTCGGCTTTTGGTTTTTGAAGAGGAGTCGGTCTTACACATCAACATACATAAATCACCAGGGCGGCCTTGTCTCGAAGCGACTCTGCACGCTGGCAAATGTGTGGGCTCAGAACAATCTGCGCTCACTGAAGGCGCATGTGCCGGGCAAATTTAACCAAGGAGCAGACATGTTGTCGAGGAAAAATGTCTCTTCAGAGGAATGGATGCTCCACCCACTCGAGGTTCAGATAGTTTTGGAAGTCTTTGGCAGAGCTCAGGTAGACCTCTTCGCTTCCCAAGACAACTCTCACTGCCCAATCTTTTACAAAGAGCACAGATGCCCTGGCCCACGAATGGCCCAGCCTTGGCTCTGTTCTTTCCCCAGTCGCTCTGCTGCAGGCACTCAGATGAGTCAGGGAAAAATGGCACAAGCTTATTCTAATAGCCCCCTCTGGAGGAACCAACCGTGGGTGTTGAGTCATTTCAGCTGCTGAAAGCAGCCCGTACCAATCCCTTGAGACGGAACCTCCTTTCTCAAGCGAATGGCACAATATGGCATCCACGGCCCGAGTTATGGACCCTGCATGTGTGGCCACTGACGGGAGCCTTTCATCCTCCCAGAGTGTGTCCTAAACACTATGGCAGAAGCTAGAGCCCCGTTTACTAGATGCCTCTATGCTCTGAAATGGTACATTTTCTCGGCTTGGTGTCAAGACCGTGACCCGGTCAACTCCAGTGTGTCAGTGGTTCTTTCATTTCTGCAGGGATGCTGGATAAACATCGTTCTCTCATCCACCATCAAAGTCACGCGGCAGCCATAGTGGCTTTCCATGCCCCTATTGCTGGCCGATCGGTGGGCAGAGATAGTGCGGTAATTAAATTTTTACGAGTGTTCTTTTTTTAGGATTACTGATAAACTACTGCCGTTTGATTTGTTATCTATTTTAATTTTAGATAAATTATGTATGAAATTATTATGTCTTTATAGGTATTTTCTTTAGTTTTAATAAAAAAAAAATATTTTAGTAACATTATTTCAACATACTACATGGAAATGAAATAACATATACATATATATATATATATATATATGGGTGTTTGGCTTAGTGTCATGTTAGAATAATTTTTATACTCATACCTTTTGTTGTTTTAATATTTTGAAATGTTTTTAGTTTTCATTTAAATGTTAATTTTGAAATGTTGTTGTATGCATTTGTCATTTTATTTAATTTCTCCATTTCCTTAAATGTGTATATATAGTATTTATAGACTTTTAACTAATAGTTTTAGATACTTTTTCTTATTTGAAAATCGCTTTGGATAAAAGCGTCTGCTAAATGACTAAAAAGTAAAGTAAAAGTAAATATATTTCAATATATTTAATAGTGCTTCACATATATATGTGAATATATTACCTTTCCGTATGGGGATGATCTTGATTTTGAGAAAGTTACAGGTTTTTCAGGAAATCCATTATGTGGTGGTGTTTGTCCAAAGTGACAGAAAATCTGTAATAAATGCTTAGGAAGTATGTTCATTGTTAGGTTATCCAACATGTTGAATCGGCATCGGACCGTCGGCGAAAGGGAGAACTCTAATTGGATGTTCAGTTTTGTGAAAGAGTCAGTGCCCGAGAATTACAGCGAAAGTGATAAAAACTGACCCTCGCCAGATTACTACCCTCCTAGTATTGGTAGGTTTTAAGGTTAGGTGTGGGGAGGGGTTTGAATTAGGGGTGGGGTTAGGATTAGGCAATCAGGTAGCGATTTCAAAGAGAGGGGGTAATAATTTGGCAGGGCTCGAAAATGGGCACAACACCGGTCTTTAACTTATTAAAACAATTAGAACCTTAATGTAAAGTGTCACCATATTATCTTTTATATAGACCTAGTCCATATTTAGACTTGAAATATGTAAGCATCTTAAAATGTAGGACTTTTAAGGGATTTTATTCATACCGATATTTAAGGAAAGTATATAAAATCTTGACTGACGTTTTCATTTATTAATTTTAGAGATACTTTTATTCTAAGTGAATCAGGAATACAACAAGTGATTATGATGAAGCAATGAACATGACAAGTGCTAGTAATACAAAGTTTAAAACAAGCATTAACCTTTCATTCAAAATAAGTATTTAATGTTAATGTATGTAAGGATCAATATCAAGGGCTGATATGTAGCAAACTCACATTACTGTAAAACCATTTTGTTCAAATCACAAGTAGATTAATAAATCAAATATAAATCAAACGCCCACATTTAAATACCGGCCACATGCATGTTCATCTATTAATCTCTTTTTTGTTGTCTGAAATAACATATTTTTGGAATTTAGAACCATTCAGACAGAATCATGTTGACCAGAATTATTGCTTCTTTCAAGAAGACATGATCTGTTATACTGGTCATACTGAAGACACAGATCTATTTCACGTTCCAGTAGCATTCAAGTTCTATGAGATCACACACAATTTAAGCTAAGCACGGAGTAAGATTTTTCCATAACAATTAAATACACATCATATGCTCTTTCAATCAGACGTTAATAACAATTTTCAAGTTACCACCTAATAAAAGTTGACATTATAGGAAGAAGAATGTGTCAGGCAGGAAGTGAGGTAAGAGAAGCATCATGCTTGCTTTAAATGTAGTCAATGCTATTATTATGTTGAATGCATTCATTGACCTGTTGAGGTAAACAGTGTTCTGAGGAATAACAAGTGCTTGAATCACATTTGTCCTGCAGTAATGACCACTATAAAGAGATGCAAGATGAACAACGCAAGATACAGAGAAGCTGATCTTTGGACCAGCAGTTGTTTAGTAAGGATGGATTTTCCAGCACAGACTATTTCTAGGCAGCAGATTCTCCTCAGTGCTGAAGATGTTATTGATTCTGCTTCTTTGACAGGTACCTATTGGACAAGGAGACAGAATTATTAGGGTTGTAAAAAATATGTATTACACACTTGTACTGAATTAATTACACCATATGCATATTAATCAATTTGAATTAACCATAATTAGTCACATATCTTAATTTGGGAGACTTTTTCAAAAGACAATTTATTGTGAGAGACATTGGTATTGAAGAGACAAAAAGTGTTGTGTTAATTCATTCATAGCTGCAAACAGTTCATAACGGTGTTATTTTAGTATCACTGCTATACAATTATAGTTTTTGTTATTATATTGGCCCCTACAGTTCTCCTATAGATTTTTTATGTCAAGGTTTCAAAGCATTTTGGTGTCTTAAACATACTCAAAAAACTCTTGAAACTTTGCACACACGTTGGAATTGTTGGCCATTAGGCCTGGGAAATAGCAGGAAGTGAGTCACAGTCATAGTGCCCCCAACTGGCAGCAGGGATTGTGTACTTACAACTGCTTTTAAAGTCGTCCTCTTACATTTACCCAAATTGCTTCAAACCAAATCAGAACAATGTCAAGACACAGCTGTTTTAGTTTTTAGTTTTAGTGCACCTAATTTTAGTTTAGTACTTCATCTTAAAATAAAAAATTAAAAAATGGCCTTGACATCTAGTTAAAGTAAAATATATATTTTTTGTATATTATTATTATTATTCAGTTGTTAATTTTTGTATTTCAAGTAGCTTTATAATCATCACTCTACATCGCTCCTCATATTAAAGTGAATATATTATTTTATTCACTTTACCTTTCCCAGTGCTTGTGGTTGAGACCTGAGAAGTCATCAAGTTTAGCAATCTCCTTCAGATACAGAGACAGCTTATAGAGTTCTTTGTCTTTCTCACGGTTTAAGTGTGCCTTTATGAACGGTCTGATCTGTGACCAATACAGAATGACAGAAACAATTAACATGGTGGGAAAAAATAGAAAAAAAATGCTCTGATGCATCATGATTTTTATTTCTTTAACAATTTTAAATTGGTTTGGAAGAACTGATTTGTTTAGATCTTCACCACAGCTGGCACTTACATATGCTCAATATTATGCTTGCTGTCAATAATCTTGTGAACAAGTATTTAAACTTCCATTAAGTTTGGAAAGGTTAAAGCAAATTCTTTAACCTTTGGGTTCATTGCACAGGATACATGCTTTGAGAAACTTGTGCTTTTGCTCAATGTTGTGATTGCACATTTTGAAGATACACTATCAAAAAAAACACATATATAGGCACCAGAAAATTCCCAATTAATTACCTATTAAATCAGAAATTAAGTGAAAACATTGACTCTTGTATACCTTCAGTCCATTCTGTGGATTCATGAGAAAGTTTCTTCCGATGTCATCAAACATAATTGTGTTCTTCCTGTTGTAGAACTCACTATATTTACCCCATATGACTCCCAAAGGCTTCACCTGAAACATAAATACACATTATGCACTAATAGGACACTGGGGTTTAAAAGACAATTAATATTAATTTCTACTATTGATTTAACTGCCATTATAGGACGAGAACAACATTTTAACTGAATTGAGCTGGATAATGATACTACCTCTGCAACATAAAAACTGTTATTGAACTGAAATCAATTAACATCGAACTGACTTATAATGACTGACTGAATAATGAGACTATTGTCTTCTGTAAAGCTGCATAATGCTGAATTAAAATACATTTAATAATCGATTAATTCTGCAACATGGACAGTGTTAAAAACTGAACTAAATTGGGCTGAATAATGACACTAGTGTCTTTGTAGAGCTGCATTAGTTTAAATAGATTTTTTTTTTTTTATAATTGATTAATTTTACATAATTAACAGTTATTTTTCTGTTTATTAATGTGATGTTGCTTTGAAACAACCTGGACTTTATAAACAATTTGTACGCTATAACTCTAAATAAATGTGACTTATCAGAGACAATGATGTATTTTTTTACAAGAATATGTCTGACCTCTACAACTCCTCTTTTAGGTGTGTGCACAGTGATCATAGCTGCACTGTCCAACATGAAGGTGATCTTATAGTTTGGGTTGTCCATCACCCCCAGTTCCTAAACAAAAAAACAGATCCAATATAAAGGTGGCCTCAACAGTACCATCATAACCTGAGGCACATTTGAGGCTTGTGGGAAAACTGCACATTTCAGTGAAAAACCCTTTTAGAGTATCATAATATTTATATGAATTATGGTTAAAGCCTTCCACTTTTACTTTTTACTTTGCTTTTATCCAAAGCGACTTACAAATAAGAAAAAAGTAACTAAAACTATAAGTTAAAACTCTAAAAATACTATATATATATATATATACACACACACACATTTAAGAAAATTGAGAAATTAAATAAAATGACAAATGCATTCAACAACATTTCAAGACTAAACATTTAAATGAAAAAACAATAAAGCTAAAACTATTCAAAATATTAAAACAACAAAAGGTATGAGTATAAAAATTATTCTAACATGACACTAAGCCAAACACCCAAATATATATATATGTATGTTATTTCATTTCCATGTAGTATGTTGAAGTAACGTTACTAAAATAACTACAATTTATTAAAAACTAAAACTAAAGAAGATACCTATAAAGACATAATAAATTCATACATAATTTATCTAAAATTAAAATAGGATAAATCAAACGACAGTAGTGTATCAGTAATCCTAAAAAAAGAGCACTGTCAAAAACACATGCTAACAAACAATAACTTACACAGAAATAATTGGTTATTAAAACTATAACAGAAGTGAAACAAGCAATAAGAAAGAAGATAAATAAAAAGCGATACTTTTTTATGCAGAAAACAAAATATGTAATTGGACATACTTTCATTTTAGCATCAATCCACTTCATACTTGTTGCAGCTGACAAGACATGAAAGAGAAACAAAATATCTGAGTTCTTGAGCATCAGGAAATTATTCTACAAAACTTGATCATCTATTCTAGAAAGATACTTACACCAGATGACAATATCATAGTCCTCATATGCTGATGTAAGAAATTCATGCAAGTACGGTCTCATCAGCTCCTGGCCTGTTTCTGCACATGACTTATGATCTACATTTATAGAAAAAAATAAACATTAACAATATACTAGGGATGCACCGATACCACCGACCAAGACCGAGTACAAGTAGTTTTTTTCCTATTATATATTTTTTCCCTGGTACTCGCCGATACCAATACCTGTTTTTTGGGATGTGGCAGTTTTCAAGTAATTACACAGTGAGAGTAATAATTTTAGGACAGCTTCTCTGTAATTATGAACAACTGTAACTCAAAACTATTTTTTTCGGCTTGGCACAAGGTTATCAAAGTACAGTCAATTTTCACAGTATCTAATAATTTACACAACCAAACCAAGGGCATAATAAAATAATAATAATTAAAAACATATCAACCTGTCAAAGAGTTCTCAAAAATCTACAAATTAATTTAAAAGAACAAAAGTTTATAACATGACACTGTAATTGTTCAATGTTGTGTAACAATCAAAAGTGTACATTGAAATACAACAGTGAACAGTCTAAGTGTAAGTGTTCATAAGCCATTTGTTAAGGATGTTCCTCAGAGCATTTGAACAGTATGGTTTTGCTATTGCAATAATTTTTGCAAGATGAAATGTACAAAATGCAGTCAATCAGTTTGGATTATTTTTCAAAAGTGGCAGTTTTTTTTTAAGGAACAGAAGCATCTCTGCATGTTCAGCTACAAGCCTGCTTCTGTTGTCAGTCAGAATGTGTGACACTGAGCTGAACAGTCTTTTAGTTTCCACACTGCTGCATGGGGCTGAAATATATTTTTGTGCCATTCGAGCCAGAGCAGGAAATCTCAGATTATTGACTGCCCAATACAGTCCATGTTTCTGTATATGATGCACAAATTTCTCCAAGGTATGCTTCCAATTGTATGGTAGGGGCTGTTGGAGCTCTGCTTTCAGATGTAAATGCACATCCATCTGAAATTTCTTCCAAAACGCGGTCCAGACTGCTACCTGGCTTGTCGCTGTAAGACCTTTTGTCAGCTGGTGCACCATGTGTCTCAGGTGTGGCTGTATGTATATTCATATATACAGTGCCCTCCAAAATTATTGGAACAGTAAAGACAAAATTGCTCTGTTGGCTGTGGAGTCAAAACATTTACAAATATGACTAAAAGACGAATATGAGACAAAACTACAGAAGTCACATTTTATTATTGGGTGATTCAACACATAGATGTTTTACCAGCTATGAAGTTCAGCACTTTTAGAGTTTCATCCCCCTATCTGATGTGAGCATAAGTATTGGAAGAGTTGCCTCACAGGTCTTTCTAAGTGATCAGCTGTGTCCTGTTGCATTATTAATTCTTCAGATATTAAAAGCAGGGAATGTGTCGTATCAGTTATATCCATTACTTCTGCATTCTGAGTCCTGCATTCAATGATGACACACTCAAACCAGGATGAAGATGAGGGAGCTGACTTTGAGAGAAAAGCAAGCAATTTGGATGCTAAAAGAAAAGAGGAAGTCAATTAGAGCTATAGCTCTACATTCACTAGATTCACTGGAAAGTGCTTCACATTGCATCAGGACCATGACCCAAAACACCCTGCCAGTTCAGTCAAGGAATTTATAAGGGCAAAGAAATGGAAAGTCTTAGATTGCCCAAGTCAATCTCCAGATTTAAATCCGATTGAACATGAATTTCACCAGCTGAAGAGGAGAGTAAAGGCAGAAACTTACCAAAACAAGCAACAATTGGAATTGGCTGCATTAAAGGCTGGGAAAAGTATTTCAAAGCATGAGACCAAGTGATGTCTATGGGTCACAGACTCACTGCTGTGATTGTGCGCAAGGGATCTGTAACTAAATAATAGCTTTTAATCTTTTATATCTGCCTTATGTTCAACTGTTCCAATACTTATGCTCACATCAATGTGAGTAAGTACATAAGAACAGCAAAGGTGCTGTTCTTTTTATTTGGTAAAACATCTGTGTTGAAACGGCTAATAATAAAATGTGACATTTTGTAGTTTTGTCTCATATTCATATTTTAATCATATTTGCCAATGTCTTGACTCCACAGCCAACAGAGCAATTGTGTCTTTACTGTTCCAATTCTTATGGAGGGCACTGTATATACTAGTGCTGTCAATCGATTAAAATATTTAAAATCACATGACTGTCATGAGTTAACTCGCACGCAGTGGCGAAGGGGGTGTGGTTCAGCGAAGTCTGCAGCGGGAGTGAGACTCAGCAGACAGCGGTGAGTGGTGGGTCAAGTGCAAAATGAGGAACACCTGTGTCTGATTGCAGCAATTGGCATGGAGAGACCGGATAAAAACCACCGGAGAATGTGGAGAAGACAGAGAGAGATGGAGTGGAGACTCGAGCGCGTGGACTAGGCTAAGGGGATAGCCGGAACGAACACAGAGAGTGATATCTGAGGCAACCGTGAGAGTTGAAGAGCAGAAGAGGCACAGAGTGCGCAAACTGTTTAATTTTGTATTTTGACACAATAAATCATTTCAATTCAATCACTGAAACCATAGTCTAAATGGAGCATGAAGACTAGACATGCTTCAAAGGTCATAGATGTTTTTCAAATAATTTATTCATGTCTATTAGACACATTAAAATTAAATACCAGGTTCCCATTACTTCTCTTTCTTTGCACTGAGCAATTTATTTACACAAACCTGTTTACATTTTCAATAGTGTTTTCTATTTTAATTTTGATGATTAGAGCTTACAGCTCGTGAAAGTAAAAAATCCAGTATCTCAAACTATTAGAATATTTACATTTGTGTTTCATTAAATGACCATCCCTACAGTATAAATTCTATAAATAAAGACTGCTGACTTGACAATGGTCCAGAAGACAATCATTGGCACCCACCACAAAGAGGGTAAGTCACAGAAGGTTATTACTGAAAGGAGTGGCTGTTCAAATCACCCGAGTCTCCACAAGCCAACCTTGTCCTCTTCCTTCCACACTACGAACATTGTTACACACACATTGTTATTTGTTGTAAATGTACCTTAAATTAATACTTTTCGAGTTTTGAATACTCTAACATGGGCACGGACAAATATGGATGCTTTATGCAAATGTGTGTTTACTATTACTGAAACCATAGTCTAAATGGAGCATGAAGACTAGACATGCTTCAAAGGTCATAGATGTTTTTCAAATAATTTATTCATGTCTATTAGACACATTAAAATTAAATACCAGGTTCCCATTACTTCTCTTTCTTTGCACTGAGCAATTTATTTACACAAACCTGTTTACATTTTTGCATGACAGGGCAGCTCTTCTTCTGAACATGCAAAATGTACATGTATAATTTATTATTATTATAATTATTTGTGTGTATTTTGTGTCTGTATGTATGTATGTATGGTTGTACTGCGGCCTATCTTGGCCAGATATATTTTTAATCTCAGTGAGTTTCTTCCTGGTCAAAATAAAGGTAAATAAATAAATAATTCAATTTGTTTCCCTCTCTGTGCCCACATACTGGATTTTGATGCAGCTAAATTCTCAATAAAACAGTTTTCATTTATATATATTTTAGGGGTGGGCATAGATTAATTTTTTAATCTAGATTAATCTAGATTAATTTGGGAATTAATCTAGATTAATCTAGATTAAATGGCTCATTTGAATTCTGTCAAGGCATTCAGAATATGTGTGCTACCCAAATAATGACTAAAAGTAAGTCTTTGAGAACGGGTTTCTCAAGCCAGGTGGCGATTAGACCAGGGCTCATCTCCTGTTTCCAAAATGCATCACAAACTGCTTGAGAAAGCTGTTCTACTATGATAATTGGTGATGAAAATAAACTATGTTCAATAAGATGTACTTGTGTTTACTAACTGTTTATTCAGTTAAACATGAATTTTGAACTGTAGGCCTACATAAGAGGTCGATGAACTGTTTACAGTTTCCATTGGGAAGCTTCTTAAAAATAAATTTTCCTGAAGCAAACCCGGCGGCTTCATAGCTGCATCCATGTTAGCACGCCACGTCTGATGTGGTAATTTCACAGTAACGTTAGGCATACACACAGGTTCAAGCAGAGGGTGACACGGGAGTGAATTCTCAAGTTCACATGAGACCTAAAGCGCATCCTGTTTGCTTAAAAGCGCAACGCTTCGTTGTTATTCTGAGTGCACACAAATAAACGTAGAGTCTTTACAGATTCGAAAGATGTATTAGGCTACTTTTATCTGTATGACCAAAATGACGGAGATTTTAAGAGCAAGTGAGCGCACCGAGCCTGTCCTGCAGCAAACGCGCTTCCACACGAGCACTTCAATAGCGCACATTTCTCTAGGTTAACATCATATTGAGCGCCATGTAAAGTTGTTACTACATACATCTTTCAGATGAAAAGCCATATTTGAGGTTGATAAATGATAGGCGAGCGTTTGGATGTCCTGCCCGATTGTATTACCACATAGACCAGACGTTAACAATCTGTCCATCACGGACTGCGAGCCTCTAGTTCAAGACTCGCTCGCCCCCTACAGTGCAATTCGCTAGGTATACATCCGCTAAAATTTTAGGGTGAAAGTCATCATAGCTTGCGTAGTATAGACCCAGCTCCCAACCCAACTTTGAGAATAGATTAACGGCGATATTTTTTTTATCGCCGATAAGAGTCTCACGTTAACGCAGCACGTTAACGCCGATAACGGCCCACCACTAATATATTTACTGTTTCTGTTGTCATAGAACGGAATGGTGATTAAAACACGACCCATTAGACTACATAAAAAAGATCTCCTTTTCAAGATGTTAATTTGCACAAAAATCCTGATAATTGAGCGTCGTCTGATTAAATCAAATACACATAAGATAAAGACAATAGCTGTGCTGTGATTTCGGCTATACTTGCATGTAAAATTAGAAAAGCAACATATAAGCACATATCGGTGTTTAACTGAAAGCACTGCTCCTCTCCACCGCTCGCTGAACTGAGCAGACGCAGAGAGAGAGGTGTGTGCGCACGTGCTGGTACAGCAAGACCTTGCGCTCACGTGGCAGTACCGACGATTCTCAGAAACAAAATAAGGTTTGGGCGCTTTTTTGAAGGGAAAAAAGTCGCTAAAGGGGTCTGCAATGTCACTAAGTTGGCAACACTGTGCATCTCCATTTCTCCAACTATGGATTAGGTCACGAGTCAAATAGAAAATGTGCGCTGCATTAATCGCGCATTAATAAAATGAGTGCTGTTAAAATGAATTTGCGTTAACGCATTATTAACTTTGACACCCTTAATATACAC
The DNA here is from genome assembly GCA_027564155.1 of Gymnocypris eckloni scoliostomus. Classification (NCBI taxonomy): domain Eukaryota; kingdom Metazoa; phylum Chordata; class Actinopteri; order Cypriniformes; family Cyprinidae; genus Gymnocypris; species Gymnocypris eckloni. Next base: position 27,408,202 of record CM050433.1, read on the forward strand.
ACACACGCATCTCAAAAAAATTGAATATCGTGAAAAAGTTATTTTTATACTTTTTCCAAAAAGTCCAACTTCCATATATTCTAGATTCATTACATGTAAAGTAAAGCATTTCAATAGTGTTTTCTATTTTAATTTTGATGATTAGAGCTTACAGCTCGTGAAAGTAAAAAATCCAGTATCTCAAACTATTCGAATATTTACATTTGTGTTTCATTAAATGACCATCCCTACAGTATAAATTCTATAAATAAAGACTGCTGACTTGACAATGGTCCAGAAGACAATCATTGGCACCCACCACAAAGAGGGTAAGTCACAGAAGGTTATTACTGAAAGGAGTGGCTGTTCACAGAGTGCTGTATCAAAGCATATAAAATGCAAAGTTGACAGGAAGATAAAAAATAAAAATAAATAAAATGATTAAGCTCAGATGAGCTTTATTTGTCACATACACAATTATACAGAGTATAACCAGCAGTGAAATGTGATCTCTGCATTTAACCCATCCAAGTGCACACACTTGGAGCAGTTGTAACACATGACGGTGAGAAGGAAGCAATTGTAACATGACGGCAGCAGCAAAATTAACCCAGAAGTCTACAGAAATATTTTGTCTGCCAATTTGGTAGCACAAAGCACAGTGTAACACAGTGCCAAAGCAACAAAGGAGTTCATCAGGGGCAAGAAGTGGAAGGTTTTAGACTGGCCAAGTCAGTCACCACACTTAAACCCTGTAGAGTATGCATTTTACCTGCTAAAGAAGAGACTGAAGGGAGTAACCCCCCAAAACTGAAAGAAGCTGCAGTGAAAGCCTGGAAAAGCATCACAAAAGAATGCAAACGTTTGGTGATGGGTCAATGGGTCACAGGCTTGATGCAGTTAATAAAAACAAAGTATTTGCAACTACATTTTAAGTCTTATTCACTTTAATCTAGTTTAAGTCAATCTGTTCCAATACTTTTGGTCACCTGAGCAATGGGTGGGTTCACACAAAAGGTGCTATCTTCTAAGTTTTTATAAAATCCAGATGCGAATACCTGTAAATAAAAGCTGAAACGTTGATCTTTTGTCTCATATTCATCTTTTGATGTCAAAATCAAATGTTTTCAGTCTACAGCAAAAATAAAGAAATTGCTCTCACTGTTCCATTAACTTTGAGGAGAATATATTTATATATATATATATATATATATATATATATATATATATATATATATATATATATATATATATATATATATATATATATATATATATATATATATATATATATATATATTTTAGGGTTGAACGACTTCTGACTTTTTTAAAGTCGAATTTTAAGTGATGAAAGTCGAGTCAAGTCGAGTCGACTAGTCGCTGATGACGTTATTAATGAAGAAATAAGCCTGGAACTGTGACTCAAACACCTTGTGCACAGCTATGGCATACAGTGGGGAAAAAATTAACTCCTGATTTTGAATGTTTGCACACTGGTTTCCGCTTCCGGCGCTGCGTTGTACAGTCGACGTTAGGGATGGCTCTGCTCAATTTGTGCTTTAATATACTTTTTTACATATTTGTACTTTCTCTTTTTACACGCATAACGTCTGCACTATTTCTATACGACAAAAGAACACTTTTGGACATTGGACACCACTGCACTAACCTGCTTCAGGACACTTTAGCCACGGATCCAGCGTGGCCATTGGAGATACTTCGGAACACTGAGGTTTAACAAAGGCCGCCTCAATAATCCCAGGAGGCGAAAGAAACACCGCGGGAGATGCACTGGAATTCGTAACAGGCTGAGAAAAAGGGCTCATAGTCCTCCTCTACCCAGTATTCTGCTCGCTAATGTCCAATCCTTGGAGAATAAGATGGACAATCTTAGAGCCAGGATAAGTTTCCAACGGGACATTAGAGACTGTAACATCCTTTGTTTGACTGAAACATGGCTCACTCCAACGGTCCAGGATACTGCTGGAATACCGTCTGATAAGTTTTCTGTTTTACGGATGGACAAAACTGCCGAGGCCGGAAAAACCAAAGGTGGTGGAGTGTGTTTCATGATTAACAAGAAATGGTGTGACCCCAGGAATATCTCCATTCTGTCACATTCCTGCTCGCCTCATCTGGAACACCTCTCCATTATCTGCCGCCCATTCTATCTGCCCCGGGAATTTACATCAATCATCGTTACTGCCGTTTACATTCCACCTCAGGCAGACACTGGCTTGGCTTTGTCCAAACTCCACGATGAGCTCAGCGGCTACATCAACAAACACCCTGACACTGCATGTATCATCGCAGGGGACTTCAACAAAGCCAACCTCAGGAAGGTCATGCCGAACTTTCAACAACATATATCCTGTCCAACTAGAGGACAGAATACACTGGATCATTGCTACACCCAGATTAAGAATGCCTACAAAGCTCGTTCCCTGCCGGCTTTTGGCAAATCGGACCATGCCGCCATTTTCCTCACACCGGAATATAAACAAAGGATCATTCAAGTATCCCCGGTGGAGAGGGAAGTGATGCGCTTGTCCTCCCACTCTGAAGCTATGCTACAGGCGTCTCTTGATAAGGTCGACTGGGACATGTTCCGGGCGAGTTCAGCTGACGTCAGCGAGTTCACGGATGTAGCAGTAAGCTTTATCAACACGCTAACCGACCAAGCCACTGAAACAGTAACAATAAGGACATTCTCCATGGGTGGACAGAACAATCCGTGATGCGGTTAACCATCGAACTGCCGCATACAACGCCAGTCTTTCGTCGGGTATCATGAGCGAGTACAAAGCATTGTGCTATGCTCTCCGACGGGCAGTTAGAGCTGCTAAACTCAGATACAGGGAGAGAATTGAGTCACATTCAGCTCAATAACTCTCGACGCATGTGGCAGGGACTGAAGACCATCTGTTCCTCAGGAAACAACTCCTCCACCGAGGTGAGAGCAGATCCGTTGCTGGCCGAAGAGTTAAACATCTCCATTTTGCTGGACATTGTAGCGGAGCCGTAGCTCTGGTCAAATGCTTCAGGATGCACAGAAGGGGAAGCGAGCCGGCCCGGTTGTGAAGCTTTGTCAGCGTGGATTTAGAACGGTGTTGCCTAGCATCTATCTAGCGAATCTCCGCACTCTACCAAACAAAATGGATGAAATCTCGTGGCGGCGGGATGTGCTTTTACATCAATGAAAGGTGGCATACAGATGTAACCGTGTTAAAGAAGATGTGCTGTTCTGATCTAGAAACGCTCTTCATTCGCTCTGCAAGCCGTTCTACATGCCGCGGGAGAATTGTTCGTTCATTCTCGTGAGTGTCTACATTCCTCCGCAAGTGCACGTGAACTCAGCTTTACAGACACTCGCTGATCAGATCACAGACACAGAACAAAAACACCCGGACTCTGTTTTAATTAGTGATCGACCAATATAGATTTTTTATAACCGATACCGATACCAATTATTTGTAAGCTTATGTACCCGATAACCGATATGCAGAACCGATATTTATATACTGTTATAAAGTAAATAAATAACAGAGTGAAGTCCATTATTTGCTTTGGTTTTTTTCTCCTTTCAGTCATCTTAACAACAACAAAAAAAAACTGTTGAAAATTAACATTTTCATGTACAATTTAATCTTCAAATTACAACAATAAAAACATTTTATTTATAAAAAGCATCATCAGCAACACTGATATTAACAATAAGCAAAATAATGTCTAATGTTTTCAAATGGAGAAAATAAAGGGCAGGAGTCATATCAACTTCACATTAACAGGAGAGAGCTGGGCAGCTGATCTGCAGAGTAGCAGAGAAGGCTACAGAGATCTACCCCAACACAAAGATCACCATATCTACCCTCCTACCCCGCAGAGACATTCACCCAGACACCATCCAGAGAGTCAACGCTGACATCTCCAAAGGATGTGCTCGCCTGCCCAATGTGTATCTGGCTCATCACCCCTCCCTCACAATCAGAGACCTGTACGACCATGTACACATAAGGAAGGACAAAGTCAATGTGTTTGCAAAAACACTGAAAGACACAGCATGGGGCAGACAAACCTCATCTACTCCCCTGAAAACAACACACTTACCAACCCACAGAACACAAATTCAGACACCCAGCAGAAATGCACAGTCCCATCATAGAGAACGACCCCCGCTGGCTGCACAATACTGGGGACCCCCACACCATGTTAAATTCCCCATCAGAACACCCCATGCACCAGCGCTACACCACCACAGGACACCCCAGTCTGCACCAGAGGACCACCAAAGACACCCCGACCACCACAAAAACACCACTCCAGGCAGAGGAGCAACACTAGGATGGGCCCATCACCAGCAGAAACCAGCCTCCCACCCGCCCATGCATCCTCAGCTGATAACACACTGATCTCAGCACCACTCCCACACTCCAGGAGCTACGCTCAGGCCCTGAAAGGACAAGCAAATACACTGGAGATGAGCGAGATCAGACAGCTGCTGAACTACATCAGTGCCCAGCTGACAGCATGAGGGTCCACACAGCATACAAGCATCTGCCTAACAACGAGAAAAACAAAACAACAACATTATTTTTAAAATATATTAGATTACATTAGAAAAGGATTACCTCTATTTTTTTTAAAACAAGAACTCTATACATTGAACTCTTGAAATGACTCTTTCGATATCAATGTGGAACATTCAAGGCTTAAATTCATCAGCATTTGGGCTGAAGAGTTTAAACACAGAATTCCAGAAGAGCATCAAGGAGATGGACATTATAATTCTACAGGAGACATGGAGCAGGGCAGACGCAATCACCCACTGCCCACCCAACTACAGAGAAATCATCCTACCATCACAAAAACTCAGCACAGTCCGACAGGAAGAGACTCAGGAGGACAAGTAATCTGGTACAAATCTAAATTCCACAACCACATCAACACAGTAAAGCAAGGCAAATACTACAACTGGCTTAAAATCCACAAGGAACTGCTCTCATCCAGAAAATATATATTCCTGTGTGCCATATACATCCCGCCATCAGAGTCCCCACGACAGCGAAGACACGCCTCCACATTAGAGGAAGAGACGAGCCACTTCAGGCCCAGGGAAACGTGTGCTCATCTGCGGGACCTGAACGCAAGAACAGGACTACAGCCGGACTTCACCGACACACAAGGTAGCAAATACATCAAGAACAAACTGACTGTTATTAACAACACTTTCTCCCATATCCACAGAAATAACCAAGACCATACAGTAAACAAGAATGGAAAAGACCTCCTGCAGCTCTGTCGAAGCCTGGGTCTGTATATCATCAACGGTAGGTTACGAGGAGACACTTTAGGGAGATTCACATTTTGCTCACCTCTTGGGAATAGCACAGTTGATTATATGATAACAGACATAGATCCTTCATCTCTCAGATCATTCACTGTTAGAGAACTGACCCCTCTGTCTGATCACAGTCAAATCACTGCGTATCTCAAAAAGACTGAAAATAACATTAACACAAAGCCCAGTAAGCTGTATAACATCAGAAAACCAAACAGATGGGCTGAAAACAGCGCTGAAGAATATCAGAAAGCACTTAGCAGCCAAAAAATACAAGCGCTGATAGATAACTTCCTAAATAACACCTATGTTCACACTAATGAAGGGGTCAATCTTGCTGTAAAAGATATCAATTATTTGAAAAATCAGCAAAACTATCCAAATTGAAAACAAAAAATGGACAAAAACAAATCCTCAAAAATGACAAAAATTGGTTTGATCAGACCTGCCAAACTATTCGCAAAAACCTGAGAACATTGTCAAATCAGAAACATAACGATCCCAATAATGCAGAGATCCGTCATCTTTACTGCGCAACACTAAAACAATACAAACATACACTCAGAACCAAAAAAGCACAATACACCCAAAAATAATAACCGAGAAGTCAGTGAACACAAACCAATTTTGGGATAATTGGAACAATCTGAAAACAACTGATCATGAAGAATTGCCGATTCAAAATGGAGAAATATGGGAAAGTGATTTCCAAACATTGTTTAATAACATTATTAACAAACTGTAAGCAAAACCAAACAATCAACCAATTAGAAAAACTAGAATTAACAATCAAAGATAACCAAAACCCATTAGATTTCCCAATAACTGATAAAGAACTTAAAGAAAAAATCAAAAACCTCCAACTCCAAAAAGCATCAGGACCTGATGGGATATTAAATTAAATTATATTAAATTAAATGATAAAACACACAAGCAGCAAGCTCCAATTAGCCATTCTAAAACTATTCAATGTGATCCTGTGTGTAGGTTACTTCCCCGACATCTGGAATCAAGGCTTGATAACACCAATCTTTAAAAACGGAGATAAATTTGATCCTAACAACTACAGAGGCATCTGTGTGAGCAGCAACCTGGGAAAGTTATTCTGTAGCATAATAAATGCTCGACTACTAGACTTCATCACCACACACAATGTACTGAGCAGAAGTCAAATCGGATTTTTACCAAATTACCGTACATGTGATCACATCTATACATTACATACTCTGATTGAAAAACATGTTAACCAAGATAAAGGGAAAATATATGCATGCTTTATTGACTTTATTGACTCAATTTGGCACCAAGGACTATTCTACAAACTTATTGAAAGTGAAATAGGAGGTCAAACCTATGACCTTATCAAATCAATGTACACTGAAAGTAAATGTGGCGTAAAAATCAACACCAAACGTACAAGGTATCTTTCCCAGGAGCATGGAGTGAGACAGGGCTGCTGCTTAAGCCCAACATTATTTAACATCTATATCAATGAACTGGCGCTCGGTCTGGAGCGATCTGCAGCCCCTGGCCTCACTCTACACGACTCACAGATCAGATGCCTGCTGTATGCAGATGATCTGGTTCTGCTGTCTCCCACTAAACATGGTTTACAGCAGAACCTGGACCTGCTGGAGCAATACTGCCAGGCCTGGGTCCTGACAGTCAACCTGAAGAAAACCAACATTATGATCTTTCAGAAAAGATCCAGATCCCAGGGAGCACAACACATTTACATTAGGCACTAACCAGATAACACACACACACACATCACAATACAACTACCTGGGTTTGAAAATCACATCCACTGGAAACTTTAATCATGCTGTGAATGAACAGAGATAAAGCACGCAGGGCCTTCTATGCCATAAAACGGCAATGTCCTATAGAAATCCCTATTAGAATTTGGCTGAAAATAGTAGAATCAGTAATTGAGCCCATTGCACTCTATGGCAGTGAGGTGTGGGGTCCACTGACAAATCCAAGTCAAGATCTCACCAAATGGGAAAAACATCCGATTGAGACCCTGCATGCAGAACTCTGTAAAAATATATTACACGTGCACCGGCACACAACAAATAATGCATGCAGGGCAGAATTAGGCAAATATCCTCTAATCACAAAGATACAAAAAAGAGCAATTAAATTCTGGAAACATCTGAAGCTCAGTGACCCCCAATCATACCATTATAAAGCCCTGCAATACCAAGAGATGAGCAAAGAAAGCAAGCCCTTCCTCCAGCTGATCCAGAGCTTCAGTCCTGATGCTTCACTAACATCTACTGATGCTCTGAATCACAACATCAGAACCAATCAGATCACTGCACAAATCAAACAGAGGTATATCACTCATTGGCAAACCCAAACTCAACAACAGAGTAAAATGCAATGCTATCTGTCCCTAAAGAGAGAGTACAGTATGGCAGAGTATCTGTTCACAGTGTCAGATAAGAAAATGAGAAGCACGTTGACCAGATACAGACTCAGCGGACACAAGCTGATGATAGAGACGGGCAGACACAGACAAACATAGCTGCCCCTGGAGCAGAGATTGTGTTCACACTGTGACCTGAATCAGATGGAAACAGAAATGCACTTCCTAACAGAGTGCTCCAAATACACAGATATACGAACAGTGTTCTACGACAAAATACAGCAGATCCATCCCACATTTACAACTCCTCCAGACCAGGAGAAACTAGCATATCTGCTCGGAGAACACAAGACCTGCTGTGTGCTTGCTGCTCAATATGTGTCTCTCTGTCAACATAGAAGAGAAGACACTCCGTCTGCCCTGAGCTGATGTTTCCAGCACATGTAGAATATATTGACATATTACTCCATTATATTACTTAAATTTATATTTTGCCTCTGTAAATCTTATACTGTACCTTATTTAATTTGATTTCTATCACATACTTACAATAGTCATTTATTTTGCACTACATATTTAATATGTTTTAAATATTTGTTTTATTACTATTATTATTTATTTTTCTTTCTGTTAATTCAAATGTGCACTACTTGTGAGCAGCCCAGCTGCAATTGCTTTGGCAATACAAATGTATAGTTTTTGTCATGCCAATAAAGCACACTTAAAATTGGAGGGAGAGAGAGGGGGAGAGAGAGAGAGGGAGAGGGAGAGGGAGAGGGAGAGAGGCAGTTCAACGACCACAAAACCCTGCAGCTGCAGAACTCAACCAGATAAGACGTCTGCTGAACACCGTCTGCTGAACACCGTCTGCTGAACGCCGTCTGCTCCAGACTCAGGATATAAGTCACACACCTTTACATACATGTACATATACATGCACACACTTTACACACAAACCTATTCATGAAGTCTTTTAAAATCAGTTGTTGGAATATACAGGGTCTGCACTCTTCTACTTTCGGTAACAAGTCTGCAGACCAAGACTTACTCAGCAGTGTAACAGATATGGACATTTGTATCTTTCATGAAACGTGGTGTCGCAGTAATGAGGCTTTACATTGTCCAATAGGATACAAAGAAATGATTGTTCCTTCATTGAAAAAATCTCAAATTAAATATGGCCGTGACTCAGGTGGAATACTTATTTGGCACAAAGACAATTTGAAGCACTTGATAAAAATTGTTAAAATTTAAAATGCATCTATTTGGCTTGAAGTGAAATCAGTCATATCACAACATAATCTTTACCTCTGTGCACTCTATATTCCACCTCACGACTCTCCCTATTACAACGAGCAAAGCTTTCTACAGCTACAGACTGACATCTTGCACTTTCAGTCAAGAGGACAGATTCTCATATGTGGAGACTTAAATGCCAGGACCTGAAGAGAAATTGATTATGTAAATATTGTAGATAATAATCACATATCCAACGACACCACGTTTCATTCTTCATTAGTTATCACACCAAGAAACAGCTATGATAGTTTAGTCAACACCAATTGAAAACAAGTGTTAAAACTGTGCAAAGGTTTAGGGCTGTACATCATTAATGGCAGAACCAGAGGAGATAGTTTAGGTAGATTCACCTATTGCTCCAGATTAGGAGCCAGTGCAGTCGATTACTCAATTACAGACATAGACCCAAACTTTATTAATGCCTTTATAGTTAGACCTCAACTCCCGATTTCTGACCACTGCCAAACAGTCCTTTACCTGAATCAGTCAATTGACCGGGTCAGTACCGCTCCCCTCAAACATGAAAAACTGTTTAACTGTTTAAAACCCAAACTCCGATGGAACCAGTCTAATGCCGAGCAATTCAAAGAGAACATGAGCAGCTCTGTTATACTAAACATGCTGGACCACTTTATGTCCACAGATTTCACTCCAGATACTAATGGAATAAACGCAGCTACATCCAATCTTAATCATATATTTCAAACTTTAGCCAATATATCTAACACTAAACCTCCAAACAAACATAGAACAAACAGACAAAAAATAAAAAAGAATATGTGGTTTGATAATGAATGCACTTGTCTCAGAAAAGACCTTCGACAACTTTCTAACAAAAAGCATAAAGAACCGGCCAATCAGACGCTACGGCTCGCCTACTCCAACTGTCTGAAAAATTATAAAAAGCTCATCTGCAAAAAAAGAGATCAATATTATGAAGCTAAAATTGATGAAATAGATGAATCAATAGACCAAAACAATTTCTGGAATCTCTTTAAAAAAATTGAAAGCCCCAAATCAAGGCCATTTCTCCAGAGCGGCACAATCTGGAGGTCTTACTTTAAAACCCTTTACCAACAACTTGAACCAGACCTCAACCAGCCCCAAACTAACACAAAGAGAAAACTAGAAGAGTTACAGAAAACTATCAAAAATTACCAAAACCCACTGGACATGATTATAACAACATCAAAAATAACAGAGCACATTAAAAAACTCAAATTAAAGAAGGCATGTGGACAAGACAACATCAGTAATTAAATGCTCAAACTCCGCAGTCCTTACATAATTCAAGCTCTGGCAAACTTATTCAACCTGATCTTATCCTCGGGGACTTCCTGAGACCTGGGCTGAAGGACTCATCACTCCAATATATAAAAAGGAGATAAATTCGATCCCAATAATTACCGTGGTATTTGTGTGGGCAGTAACCTAGCAAAGCTTTTCTGCACTATAATGAACAACCGCATAGTGACATTCCTTACAAGACGCAGCATCCTACATAAATCACAAATTGGCTTTTTACCGAAACAACGCACATCCGACCACATCTATTCTCTCCACACTCTAATTAACAAAAATCTAAAGGGCAAACAAAGAAAAATATTTACATGTTTTGTTGATTTAAAAAAAGCTTTCGACTCTGTTTGCAATGATGGGAAAAACATTTGATGTTATACAGTCCATGTATAGAAACAGTCGATGTGCAGTCAAAATTGGTAATTGCAGGACTGCGTTCTTCCAGCAGGGTCGTGGAGTTAGGCAGGGATGCAGTCTGAGCCCAACCCTGTTCAACATCTACATCAACGAGCTGGCAGAAGCTCTGGACCGCTCTGGCAACATCCCGGGCATCGCTCTACACGACTCTGAAGTCAAATGCCTGCTGTATGCGGACGACCTGGTTCTGATGTCCCCCACAGCCGAGGGTCTCCAGCACAGCCTGGCCCTGCTGGAACAGTACTGTGAGGAATGGGCTCTGACGGTCAACCTGGACAAAACAAGAGTCATGGTGTTCCAGAAGAAGGCCAGGTCTCAGGGAAGCAGATACCAGTTCAGTTACGGAGAAGTTCTGGAGCACACCACCAGCTACTCTTACCTGGGCATCCAGATCTCTGCATCGGGGGGCTTCAGTCTGGCGGTGAAGGCCTTGTATGAGAAGGCCCGGAGGGCATTTTATGCCATCAAATCACGGTTTGGCCAATTAAAATTACCAATTAAAACATGGGTTAAATTATATCACGCAATCATTAAACAAATTCTACTGTACAGGAGTGAAATTTGGGGACCAGTAATCAATTTTTAAAATTGGTATAAAACTTCAATAGAAAAACTACAACTAGAAATTATCAAAAACATTTTAGGGGTCCATAGATCTACATCCAATGATGCCTGCAGAGCTGAATTAGGCTTATACCCACTGAAGATTGAGATCCAGAAGAGATATGTTCAGTTCTGGCATCACCTCCATCAATCTGATCCTGATTCAGTCCAATATAAAGCCCTCCTCGCCAATGAAACCTCAGCAGAATCTCATCCTCTAAACACACTCGCTCATCAGCTCGTCCACAAAACCCAGCTCCTCACCGACTACAGCTTCACCCCCAGAACCATTATTAAAGACATTGACACCAATCTAAAAGACATTCATGATGAATCTCTAAAAATACAATTTGACCTTCAAAATAAGCTCCAATGCTACTCAACCCTAAACAGAACCACTACATTTGCCAATTATTTATTGATTAAACCATTTAAAGAAAGACAAATCCTCTCCAAATACAGATTAAGTGACCATGATCTAGAAATAGAGAGAGGAAGACATAGACAAACATGGACCGAGCGAGAGCAGAGGATCTGCAGACACTGTGATCTTCAGCAAATAGAGGATGAGAAACACTTTCTGATGATGTGTCCCAAATTTCTCCATGTGAGGGAAACATTTCTCCCCAGATTTGAAGCCCTGATCCCTTCATTTACAGAGTTCAGTGATTCTGAGATAATGCCCTTCTTACTCGGAGAAGATGATAACACAGCTGCACTCGCTGCTAAATATGTGTTAACCATTCACAATGTTAGATGTTCAACATGATTCACTTGATACTGACCAACTTGATCTTTTCATGCATTTAGAATGATTTTATTTATCTATGTTATTGTTGTAAATACTGTATATATATATATTGATGCTTTGGCAACATTGTGCTACGCAGTCATGCTAATAAAGCTTGAGAGAGAGCGAGAGCGAGAGCGAGAGAGACTTTTAAACATATCTTTAATCACCAGGAAAAAAAAAATCAGTAATTTTTGATTGTTGGTGTTTTTTTTTTTGCATTACAGCTTAAGAAATGTCTATTTAGGGACAAAAAAAGTCATAGAACCAGTTAATTTATAGGGCACTGACTACATAACTTGGTATAACTGCACGCTATGAGTCATTAGGTAAGCTTTATTAAATAGTCAGTTCATCCTTTATAAAGCATTTTCTCAACATTAAGAGTTATTAGTAAGCAGTTTATAAATACAGGTATAAATGCCTTGATCTTTATTTATAAGGCATATCTATTATACTATATAGATTTTGACGGAATGATAATAGTCTCAAAAAATATCATGGTATACGGTATTAAACAATCAAAACAGGTTTTTTTTGGTTGATAAAGCATGCGTTTATTCAAATTTAATTAATCAAAAACATTCAAGTAGATTTCATCATTGATTATATATTAGTTTAACAACTTATATTCATCATTAAATAATTCATAAAATCTGGTTTGACTTAATTTTTCTGGATTCTGTATTTTTATGACATAATACAAATATACTATCAAAAATGGTGGTAATGAAATTAATGTATAAAGCTTTAACAATTTAATTAATGCTTTAAAATGTAATCAAGTGAAAATAACTTATCCTTTTATGCTTTCGTAAAGGGCTGCACAACAGAGATTTACTAAATAAAAATGAGGGGGAAATTATATTCCTTAAATGTTTCTATTTATTATTATTATTTTAGAAGTAGTCTACATTATAGTACAATCGTAATTTCTGTCAATTTCTTCAAGTTAAAAAGCAGACTTTTATTTTGACGGGTAGAAGTGAACTGAAGGGGGCAGTAATAGGCATTTGAAGCATCTAAGCTGCCGCAAATCACAGGAGGATAAGACGGGTGAAGATGTGAAGAGCTTCGCGTGTATTTGACAATGGTTTTCTCAAATAAAATGATGAAAGGATTATTAATTGTTCTCTCAGTGTCAGTGAGGCTCTGTGAGGCTCCATCCTCGGATAGTGAGACAGTAGGCGCTGTTAAACACTATGAGCAGCGCCAGCGAGCATACTTGATTAAGTAGTACACGACACAATGCCGCTCACTCACAGAGAGAAACGCAAACCAACAGAGACAGAGGCGATCTCTAATCTCTCCCATGTCGAAATATAAATCAAAATTGGTAGTATGGGAATAACGTTACTTTGGATATAGAAAAGACGAATGCTTATTTGTCCTCGAGGATAGACAGTTCACAAAAACTGGTCGCAAAGCAGCCGCCAAAAGAGGAAATGCATCGAACATGTTTACCTATATTTCAGAACAGCATCCCTCTGTGCACATACAGTTATGTCCCATTTATAACTTAAGGTTAAAGCCTTATGATTTCCGTGATGTGGAGTGAATCCTAGAATCAAGTCATGACAATGAATTTACAATGCAGATGTCCTATAAAACACGCGGTTTGATGGATTGATGAATAAATAAAAAACAGAACTGTCAAATCACTACATGGTCTAGTGTCTGTGTGTGTGTGTATATGTGTGTGTTCTTTTTATTTGGGCTAGTTAAATAAATTTTCGTGATGCCAAAATATAAAACCAGGGATTTTAAAAATAAATTTAAGGCAATTTGTGACCCTTTTTAAGAGATGCACACGTCAAATCAACACCATATGAGTGGGGGGTTAGACAATGTCTATGGTATCATATTAAGCCATAAATTACATGATTTACAGTTCAGATACAGGTTTTCACAAAAACAAAAATCTTAAAATGGCATTTCAGCCTTTAAACCATTTTTATGAAAAGCGATAAGTCAAACATAAATTATATTCATTTAAAACGTACACATATTATGGTCTTAATTGTTTCGATTTTTAGTAGGCACATTAACAACTATCATTCAAATTGAATCTCTGCCACGAGGTGGCGCTTCAGGAGCGGCATAACATAGCAGAATCCCCGTTAACAGCTGTACACAAAAGCAGCACCGTCCGCACTCATAAACGCTGTTTTATCAGGCATTATAGGCAAGATGAAATGAAAAAAGCCAACGACACATTTCTGAGGACAGTCGGTTCCCTTCAGAGATACATAAGAAACATCCGCGCAGCGTTTTTACTTTGAAACGTGCAGCGCTCATATTTATTCAATGACATCATTACCTTTTGAAATTTAATCAAACCTTTCACGATTGAAACTCTTGAAATTATAAATTAAGACTTTTCTTAAACCATTTAACGTATTCACAACTTTTGACAGCCTTAAATTTGATACAACTAAATTAAGGAGTTTATAAGGACCTGCAGGATCCCTGTATTTAAGGTAGCCCGTCAAGCAGGACAGTGATACATATTGGTAGCCCGACTGGTAAACACAATAGCCCCGGGACGACGGTTTGCAAGTCCTGTGCACATAAACTAATGTTAAGATACAACTTAAAATTTTAATAATGAATTAATACATTTTGAACTTAACATTAATCAACATTAATAAATGTTATATAATTATTGCTCATGTTACTGTAACTCAGCAGTTCACAATTCCAGTCCTCACGCTCTCCGTGTGTGTGTGTGTGCGTTTAAGAGAGAGAGACTAACATTAATAAATGTTGTATAATTATTGTTCATGTTAATTTATATAGTTAATGCTAATAACTGAAACCTTATTGAAAGTGTTACCAAAGTTTTATATTTTGTTGTGTGTGTGTGTCTTGATGACTCGAATTAACCCTTTTTATTGCTGTATCCCTTAAATCCAAACTGCTAGAGGGTTACTACTGTAATGCATGTGCCCGCTGGGCACAGTTTTCCTGATGCCACCGGGGTGGTGTTTGCACTCAGCTTGGGCCCGCCATCTCTGCTCGCAGCTATATTTTATTTTGTATTTCACTAAATGACAAAGGGGTTCATCAAATATATCTTAGGTTACAAACTCACAAGCAATAAACTCACTTTGTTGCAGCACCACACTTCAGGACACCTTTTGATGATGTCACAAGCTATGTTTCCATCCAAAGAATTTCCAGCCAAAATTGTCACTTCCTGATAAACAGGCACTAAATGTCTCATAGCGCAAAGTCACATGACTTTCAATGTGAGTTGTGGAATTTATTCAGTAAATGTGTTTCCATCGTAGTTCATGCTAATTTTTTCTTATCGGATAAAAAGTTTATACCACTCAACTCAAGTTTTTACACGCATTTTTTAATGGTGTTTCCATCATATTCCAAATGTGCATAAAATAGGTGGATGGAAACATAGCTATTGGCTCGATACCACCGTCGTGGCTCACGGGCGGTGCGCTCTGAGCGGGCTCTGGAGCGGGCTCACGGGCGGAGCGGGCTAGCGGACTCCGGCTCACGGGCGGAGCGGATTCCATGGGCTGCAGGAATGGAGCGGCTCTGTCGGCTCACGGGCGGGCGGGCTCTGGAGCGGACTCTCACGGGCGGGCTCTGGAGCGGACTCTGGAGCGGCCCGCCGGCTCACGGGCGGGCCTCACGGGCGGAGCGGACTGGAGCGACTCCATCCTGAAGGTTGAGCAGCTTAAACTCAGAGCCAGATTGATGTACCCCTCCAGTGAATCCTCAGGGTGCCAATAAGGCATCCGGGATTTGAAGGGTTCGGCTAGGCCTCCTCCAAAAAAAAAACACCATGAGGCAGGCCAAATTGCCACAAGTGTAACTTGTTTAGCTAACCATCCTAACTAGCACAGTATGTGTGTATGTATGTATGTATGTATGTATGTATGTATGTATGTATGTATATATATATATATATATATATAAATGCAGCCTACCTACTTCTGTCCAATGACAGTTTTCCGGCATCCCTAGAGCATTTGTAAGGAAAATACTGACGGGCGAGACCGCACACTTCAAGTGTAACTTCAAACAAAGCATGTGTCTCTCACAAGGCATCCTGTGCAATGAAGCCTGTGAATGTTCTTGTAATTCGCTTCAACCTTTCCAAACTGTATGAAAGATTATTTTATGGAAGGTTCGAGTGGTGCATGTATGAGATGAATTGGAAGCAAGCAGAACACGTGTTTTTTAAAGCAAATCTGGTTAAAAGCTAAGCTCAGAATCGATTCTGAAATTCTCCGAATCAATCCAGATTCGTTGGAGAGAGAATCACGATGCATCGATAGATTGATTTTTTTCTCCCACCCCTACAGCGCACACTTTTTATAAAAAAAGGTAAAAAATGAATTATCGTATTTTGTTGTTTTTTGTCTGAAAATGTCTTGGATCTCACGACAACCTTATATCGTGTATGAAGTAATGTCTGTGTGCATGTGAGTAAAACAACAAACTGACTATTTATATATATATATATATATATATATATATATATATATATATATATATATATATATATATATATATATATATATATAATCATTTGTACATACATTGTTGTGATTAATTGTGGCTGGAATAATAATGTAGCTGTAAAAATTGTTGCCTGCTGAAATTGAAATGCATTTACATCTTAATCATGACTAGATAGACACGGTGAGTTTGTCTTGACTATACATGTTAGACGTGATCCACCTCATAGTAACAATCCTGTCAGATCTTCCATCCTTTGAGTGAGAGTGTAGCGTTACAGGTCAGCCGATCTGGTTTTGTCCGTTAAAGTTAACCTTTTCGACATGTTTCTGTGTTTTTGTTGCTCAGCAATCGCATGGACACAATGCTGTCTGGGGCTTTGGCAAAAGGACAGTAGTCAGTGCTCGGGATGGTGACTGAAGGCGGTGACTGAGTAGTTCGGACGTCGCATTTTTACGGAGGTCACAAGGGCTTGTGAAAAGGCACAACTACTTTATGCAGGCTGTGTGCACTTTACTGTGGATTGAGTGTTTTGAAACTTATATGGTAGTTACATAGCCCCTAGTTATCATGAAAAAAGTCAGGAAATTTCAGTATTGACAATATGGGACCTTTAAAATAAGTTGGCCTATCTGCTAAAAACAAACAAACAAATAATCAAACACTCTCATCATGGGCAGAAAACTAAATTAACTAGTAATTTCAAAGTTTAAGTTGTCTTTCCTTGTCATCTACAAATACTTAACCCAATAATTAGTTTGTTTATTAAATAAATACAGACAAAAAAAAAAACGGTCTTGTCACAAACCTAGTTCATTTGAATGATCAGAGTATGAAATAAAGATAATTGTATTTGTGGCATTCTCTATTTCTGAAGTCTTTTAGTTATTGATCTATTTTGCTGCTCAACGTGTTTTTGATACTGGTGTTAAAATTGCTGCTCTTACTCTTTATAGCACTTTACATCTTAAACGGGAGATAATTAACATGAACAGAGCAGAAAAAGGCTTGGAATGAAGGGTGTTTGGTTCTAGATAGGGCTGTGACGATAACCGCATTACCGCTTCACCGTGGTAATGAGATGCCAACCGCGGTGTTGAGGTCATCACCGTCATCACCGCCCTGTTTTTTGCGGGACCCGACCAGATTTCTTGAAACGCGGGAATAAAACACGTTAACGGTCGGTAACTCTGGTGTAATTTGAATGTGAGTGGGCGGTCTAACAATATCCCGTTCCCGACATCCTTTCAGAACAGCATATCTGTGTGTTTTTACTCCCTCTTATCGCTCACGCGCTGCATGCACACACCAGTGCTTCTGCGTCATGTGTTTTATTGTGCACAGTGCGTAGCATGTGCATAACGGCACCCTGACAGAACAGGCGGGCTGTCGATGAACAGGGCCGGCGCATGCATATAGGCGAACAAGGCAGTCGCCAAGGGGTGGCAACACAGTCAGGGGGGCAAAGGGACAGATATTTATAGTTTATCTTTTGGGCATTCGTTATCACCACTTAGTTATTCTACATCTAAATTAAATTTGCTTCATAGTAATGGCCTCCGCGCCGCCAACTGCGGCGTCATCAATAGGCTGCAAAACATACTAATATACATTCATAAATGTCATCAAAACGAAAACTATCCAGACATGAATTCCTTTTGCTGCTGGTGCTGTCTGATGAGTTTCAAAGCCAGACATGTGCTTCTGAACGGTAAGTTTAAAGCCTAATGTATGTATTATTTTATCATATACAGTGTTTAATTTGTGTAATAAAGCGGGTGATGGATTCGCATCAGAGGATGGAGAGGTAACGGGATCATTCGGCGCAATCACTCGTTGACCCACTTAAGTGATTACCAGCATCAGTGCTGTTGTGTAACCCAGAATCATAGGACAGTCGCAGCAACCCAGAGTTTGCATTTGCATTGAGTGCACGCAGATATTTTGCCTTCTCTTCTGGTGAGAGCAGTTCCAAGTGCCACTGACTTATTTAGTTGTTTTTTTTGTAAAATACATGTTTGTTTCATTTAATATATAAAACAGTAAACGATTTTATTTTATGCAAAGCAAACCAAGTCACCTAAATGAGCCGCATCGTTTTTTTTTTTGCGACTATGAAATGTTTATTGTTACTTCTAAAATGCTTTTTAAAACGAATTTAAAAATAAGAAATGTTGTATACGTTTAAACGGTGAAATATGTTGTGTTAAGAACTTTTTTTGAGAAAAATAAAGGCATTAAGACAAGAAAGAAAGAAAGAAAATTAAAAAACAATGACAAGGTATAACAAAACGAAACCAACAGCAACTAAATAAAACAATCAAATTAATAATTTTCTAATCAGCATGTTTTAATTTAGTGTAGCTAGTGGTTTGCATCAATAAGTTTAAATTAAAATGTCTTTGGTCTGTGCTCTGTAAGTGTTATTTTAATCCTGCTAAACTTGAATTACTAAAACTCAAATTAAAACCGAAACTAACCTTTATAGGGTAGAAACTAGAGTTGAGCCGGATACCGGTTGAAACGAGTATCCGCACGGATAAAGCTCTTTTGCCGAGTACGAAGTATCATATTACAATAACCGAGTCAATATCTGTGCTCGGATTGAATACAAATTCTCATTGGGTAGCTGATCCTGTCTGCGCTCTGTGATAGGCTAATCACAGCGCCTCTCCTACACACATACAGGTTTAGGCCACATATCGCGCCTTTGCGCCAAGTTCGTTATTTCAATGTAGAAGCGCCGGCATGCGCTACCATAATGGAAGCGACGCGAACGCGGTGCGACGCGCTGCTTTTTCCAGTCGCCCGCGCCGCATCGAGATAAAAACAACTCAACTTTTCAGAATGCCGCAAGCGCACCGCACCTTCTTGTAACGGAGAGCGCAGCTGATGGTTGCTTAGCAACGCAAACGCCCGAGCGCAAACGCCCGAGCGCTTTGGAAAAAAGGAGAAAGCAGCGCCTAGCGCATGCTTTTAGGCGCGATATGTGAACGACCCATAGACCCCTTCACGGTATACGAGAAGTTCGTGCGCATGTCGGGTCAGAACGCTCATTCCATCCCATTGTGTTAACTAGAGAATTTCTCGTCAAGACAAAACTTAGGGCTGTGACGGTGGTAGATTTTTACCACCGCGTGGTAATGGACCAACTACTACAGGTGGCGCGGTGTTGTGATATATATATATATATATATATAATTCTGAAACGCAAAAATAAATAAATGAGGCTCAATCATCTATTAACAAACATACGTGTTTATTTTAGCACTTACGTCAGTGAACACTCAGCCTGCAAAACACTAAAATAAATATCAAATAAATAATACAGTTAAATAGGAAAGTAGCCTTAAATGAGAAAGTTAAATACACCCGTGTGTGACGTCACGCACTACCGCCAGTGACGCGTTGTCACGGCCACCATCACAGCCCTAGACAAAATGCCTACTTGTTGCGTGTGGACTGTGAAAATCGCACCAGTTCTGGAGTCAAGTTTTTCAGGATTCCTGCAGGATCTCATCCGTTTCAAAAAATAGACGACATCTGTGACTGCAAGCTATTAAACGGGCAGACTGGGACAATACTACGATCAAAGAGGCTCGTGTTGGTAACGCTCACTTCATATCAGGAAACGTTAAAGTCATCCTTTATCATCCCTTTCTGTTTGCTTAAACTCGAAAGCCTGGATTGCATGAACAGTTTTCTGTACGTTAAGCTATGCAAGTTAATAGTGTTGTAAATGTCATGGACCTGTGTCATGCTACAGACGTTGCCAGCTGCTAGTAGTTAGCCGCAGGCTAGCGCCAACAACGGTAGAGTTAAGCCATGATAAGTAAACAAATGTTTTCTGTAAACTGTTGACTGATTTAATAGTTAGGTGAAGTTTGATATCTGGCATAAATTGTGACCTGTGGCATGCTACAGACTTAGCAGATCGCAGACTAGCTTTACATTAGCGTTTTCACTATGACAACAGTAGATCGTGGTTGTAATCAATGTGCAATTATTTTTGTAGGAGAGGCATAACTTGACTCCAGTAGTCCTGAATTTGTGCCCTCCTTGTTTGTGTACACAAAACAAAGCCAGACACCTAAGACAAAATGGAAAGGTACAAATAATAATAAAAAGTATCTTATCTATCTATAAGGCTTGTCTGTTTCTCCTTGACACAATATGCGGTCTATTAGCCGCGCCATTTTTCTGACCCCAAGCTGCGCGCGCACCCAACCTAGGCTTCCGATGTTTACAAACATTGAAGGGGTCTATTGTGTTGCTGTGTCCCGCTCTGCTCACTCACACACAGAACACTGAGAAGAGAACAGCGCGCTCTCTCTCTCTCCCTCAGTCACTCAGGTTTTTTCCGTTAACGGTTAGTGTTTCTTCAGCTTCAGGTTTGTTTTTTACTTTGGTTTGTAGTACTTACTTATTAACCGGTAGAGTTTTGGTAAACGTGGGGTTTGTTCAGACGTGGTGCTTGGTAGAATGCGACTCGCGTCTCTGCCTGTCGGAGATTTTTTTTTCTTTTTTAAACCTTTTAAACCAAGAGAGTGTCTGACACTTTCTTGCTGTATTTCATAAAAAAAAAAGGAAGTAGTGGTATAAAACTATATAACAAATTAATTAGCTACACACACACACACACACATACCTGGTGTAAAAATAAAATAAAAAAAGAACCAAAAAATAAAAATTCACACTGATCATAAAAAAATTACAAGTTAAAAAAAGAAAGTTATGTTGAGATGAAAACTCTTGTTCATTACATTTTACTTCATAATTGCAACCGCATGTGTTGTATTCATTGTTGCAAAACTTGTTCTGTATATAGTTCGTTTGTTATCGTGATCAAAACCATTGATCTGAAGCTTAATGCTGATGCTGTCATGTAAAGAGTTTTCTAATCAGCAATAAATATAACAATTTCTGATCAACCCATATCAATTGCATGCTTAAAATAATATACCGGTTAAAGCCCCGCTCATTTCAAGACAACCCGACCCACTTCCAGGTTAAATCCCGCCCACTTCTGGGTTAGGCCCCGCCCAGTCCGAGTACAGATACAGATACAGATAATTCATATGGTTAACAGATACAGATACAGACAATGCTGTACTCGCTCATCCCTAGTAGAAACCTTCACAAAATAAAAACTACACAAAAAAAAAAAAAACACGAAACTTAAATTTTTTGCGAAAATTGAAAGCAATATACAAATTTAAAAAACGCATTTAAAAATGCAAAACTACAATAACCCTGACACAAACGTATTTCACTGGAGGAAGAGGATCCACCAAATGAGATGATCGGAGCTCAGAAACACTGATCCGGACCGGTTTGTTCAGATGAAGCCCTGACTGCTACACCTGCTGTTTAGCGCTGCTCACCGAGGATTCTCCCAAATCTACCCATGGTCACTTCAGGCTTGTACACTTAATCTGCGTTTGCAGCTTTAGTGGTTATTTAATATTTATTTTACATTGCTGTAGGGAAAAAAAATTATAATCAAAACATGCCATATGCAAAACATTATTTATATTTTTTTTTAGTGATGCACCGATCATGATTTTTCGTGGCCGATTCCGATACCGATTTTTTTCGAACAAACTGGCCGATTCCGATTCCGATTTTTTTTCCTTTAAGCAACCAACAAGAAATAATGAAAGATTATAACACAAATAAAGTGGTTATATAGTGAATATAGATTTTATTTAACATGTATAATATTTAATTGTTTAAAAAATATATATATTTAAGAAAAAAGTTGCTCCCCAAATTCATGTCTGTGGTGTTTCAACAATGGATGTCACCCCTTTAAGAAAAGGGAGAATTCTATTTGGACTACTTCCTATGTGTAAGGGTCACTGCAGGTGCTGGTTGATCTGAGGGGTGCATGGAGAGTACATTCTTTCTTATAAATTTTGAAGCTAGCTAAATCTCTGACAATTTCATGTGTTGTCATTAGTGTATGTGGTGTTATGTTGATAACTTGCAGATCTGGCATATTTTAATAAAAAAAAATATAAATACATACTTGTTGATATTTCCAAAATGTCCCCTGATCTTGAAATCATCATGATGGTAGCCTCCATTTTAGAAAAGTCTAAGCTGATTAGAATGTGGTGTTACGGTCTCTGGTGTTAATGCATTTTCTGGTAACACAGAGCCTTTAGTAACTTGCATTATAAGGTCTGTGGTGTTATAATTACGTCTGTGGTGTTACTTCAATATGACATAGACATAAGTGGCTGTGTCACAAGTTTTTGATTAAAATTATTTAAAATTCAAAATGTTCTTAAGCTTTTATTTTAAGCATATTAAACAAATTTTAAATGCCTATCAATATATTTTATTAGAAAAAACAAACAAGCATCTTTACAAATTCTGCCTCTCATGTTCAACTGGTCAACAGTTGAAGATGGACCAAGATGGTTTTTAAATTGGGTTGAAACTACATAAAACTGGCCTTAAATGAAAACAGTAACCATTTGAAATGAAAGGCAACGTTTGCATAGTTACAATCTAAACAACACAACCAACACACATTCAACAGTCCAAACAAAGATGTTACTTAATCAACATTTGTTGTCATTTTTATTTATTTATTTATTTTCATTTCTAGTGATGGGAAGTTCGGATCATTTTACCGACTCGACCTTTGAGTCTCGCTTAAGATGAACGAACGACTTGAAAACCCAAGACTCAAAAAGTGAACTAATCAATTATCTTTCCGCTCATACTGCATTAGTCACGCGATGAACGAACGACTGAAAAACCCAAGACTCAAACAGGTGAACTAATTCCAGCACAGAACCTTTAGGATGGTGCGATGCGCCGACTGAACGAATCACTCCCCAAACGACTCGCTCTTCTCGAGTCTCATTAAAGATTCGTTCAAATGAATGAATCGCTCAAGACCGACCCATCACTAGCAACTTCAGCTAGAGCAGCAAAGGAAAGCGGCTCTTATTTGTGTGCCAGTAATGTTACACCAACGGCTGTTCGCTTCATTGTATCTGTTTTTCTGTGTTTGTTGTGCTCCTGCCGAATGTCTTCCACACAAATGACATGTTCGCACTTTCGAAAAATCGGCCGAAAAGACTAAAACCGCCGTTGCCGATCGCGCATTATAAGCAAAACCGGCCGGTTCCAATCTTTGGCCGTCAACCTGCATCCTATTTTTTTTTTTTCTCATGCGACATTATGTTGACAACAAAATGTAAAACTAATTTGATTCTGGACAAGACGAATAAAATAAATAGCCTACAATAAAATAAATGTTGTGCAGACTACATTTTTATTTGTCATCTCTCTCTTTCAGTAGAGGAAATGTAATTGTGAGATTCTGGAAACGAGATATATTTCAGGAGCAGTCGGTCAGAAGAAGAAAAGCCTCTTTTATTTTGCACTTTAAAAGGTTCTTATTATAAATGTAGCCTAACGAAGTCAAATAATATTAATTCCATCCTAATTTGCTGTTACAACCTATCCATTTCAACAAACACAGTTTTCAACAAGTTGCACTTGGACAAGTGTGTTTATATCCACGCGCTCTTATTTTCTTTTATACCCGAAAAACAATGTCTAAAGAAATAGGAATCGAAGTTTAGCACAAAGCACGGGGCATGTTGAGCTCGCTTGTTGTTTCTGCAGCTTGCTCAGGTTGTTATGCTTTTAATAATGTATTGTACAAAGAATGGGTTACAAACGATGACAAAGAATGTTCCATAATTCCTATTAAACTCAGAAGATATTGAAATTTTTTTTTTATAGAGATTAATATTTTTTTTTTATTATTGTTAATTTAATTTGCTGTTTTAAGAATATATAAGATTACTGTATTATTATTCATTTATGTTCATTTACAAGCTGCATGCGTTCTTGATCAAGTCATTCAGGGCTCTACTCATTCTTCCCACTGGTCACAACTTTCTCATTTTTTTTTTTTTGATACAACATTATGATAAAAGTTAATCAGCATGCATGGATTAATCTAGTTTAAAGCTATATGGTAACGAAAGTGTTCAACATTCAACCCGTTATTTTTCATCAGTAATATTATTTGTGTCACCTCTGGTTTAAGAAGCAGTCTTTTACTTTAGTTTGAAAACCAAATCCTCCGTTGCTCAGTCTGCTGCGTGCACCTTCGCGCTCGTGCTGATGCAGTGAGTATAGGCTCTACCCACGAAGCGCTCGTGCTGAAAGTACATCTCTTCACGTGATCAGTGAAATCTGACTCCTGCTACAATATGCTGTGGCTCTGCAGCGCCTAGCGCCTTGTTGCTGCTTCCCTAGTTCTAGATAGATAGAAATATTAGAGAATATAACAGACCAAACCACTCAGCGCTTGTGGTGTGTACAGCTGTTATATTGACACACTGCTGACTTTAAACTGCAGAACATGGTCCAGTTGGATTTTCAAATGCCTGGGCTAGACGGATTTACTCATAGCTATATATATAATCTGAAGCATGTGTCTGGGTTTTAAAGACTCACCAAAGAGCGTATAGTCAATGTCTAGAACGAGCAATCTTTTTCCTGGTCTTGGGGGATTTAACTCTTCAACTTTATAGTCTTTCACCCGACGAGCTATCTTGGCCAAATTCTCCTCTCTGTATGAAAAGAAAACAAATATTCTTTGATGTATAGAAAGTTAAAAACAAAAAATAATAATAATTTTGTAAGATTATAAATGTCTTTTGGTCAACAATGCATCCTTACTGAATGAAAGTATTAATTTATTTAACAAAAATCGACCCAAACTTTTGAAAGTAAAATGAATGAATGAATGAATAACTGGGTGTCACTGGCCTGTTTTCAACCTCAGTTACTTCCTCTTCAATGTCAAAGTCATTGACCACATCCTCATTTTCGGGTGGAGGCGACAAGACATCTTCCTATGAAAAGGGAACTCAGATTATGAGATCCTGCACAAAAAATTAAACTTATTTTACGAATATAGAAAGCTTTAAAGCTGTATTATATAAGATACAAATCTAACTGGGTGGGTGGTGGCTACATCATTTAACAGCTTTCAGAAATATATGACTAAAATCAATAGTATTACCTACCAGACTTTCTTCTCTGCTGCCCATCATCATAATTTTGGTATTGGGCTTCAACTTCAAGTCACCCAGTTTGACATCATCATCTGCTGGTTTACCTGACAAAATAAGAGAATTAACAACAATCAGTTACGAAGTTGTTGTTTTTTTCTTCTTCTTTGCATATTGTCTATCAGACAGTGTCTATTATTAATGCTACTCACCTTTCACTTTCAACCCCAATAGCTTCTGTCGTTCTGGGAGAACTCCTGTGAGAGATTTAATGGACTGTTTCAGATCCAACACGGTGTCCTCCTCAGAGAGTGTGCTAATGGAGTACTCCTGTCCACCCCACTTTATAATAACGGAAACAGACATGCTGGTGGGCAAGCTGTGAAAGATTTTTTTTTTTTGTGTGTGTGTTTGTGTTATTTTTTCGTTATTGTGGTGATTCAATTATCTTTCAGCTTGTCAGAAACACAATGAAAACTTTATAGAGAACATTAGCATATAGATGTTACCTTGAAAACGCTACACCATCAGAAGAGGTCCACTTGTTAAAACACAAAAAAAATAATGGGTCAGGTGCTACATTACTGTAAAAAACAACCTCAGCTTAAAACATAAGCTGCTTATGTCATGAACAACCTAGACTGAGCATTACTACATTTCCGTGAAGTAACTACTTTTAAATGTATTTGTTTTGCAATTTGTTTTATTAAAAACTAGGAATGAACGGATCTGGCTGGCATCCAACAAGCATCCATTAGCCAGTTAGCGTTAGCTTCTAACTCATTAAGCTCTTTTTCTGTTATGCATTTCTCACAATTGATCTGACTAATCGTAACTACGCCACTAAGTTCTCGATAGATTTCATCCAAGCCATCTATATCGGACAGACAAAAAATATAGGTAAATCCTGTAAAGGTTTCTCACTTACATAAAATACAATTCATTCAAAGCTCAAGCTGACTGCTGCAGTTACACACTATATTTGCTTTGTTCTTCTTCTTCTCTCTGCTTATGACGGCCTGACTGCTGTGCCTACTGCCACCTGCTGTTGAAAAGTAAATCAAAGAAGAGCATTTTCTGGGAGTTTTTTTTCAGTAAGAGCGAATCGGAATGTTTTATGGCAGATATACTGGGACTCATGTCATACAGGTAGGCATTATCACAAAGTATAAGTATATATATAAGTATAAAGAGAAGAAAAATCATTCATAACATAAGTAGAAGGGAACATGTAACTTTAACACATGTACGACGAACAGGACATTCAAATCTTAACCAAACATTTTTTTTTAAACGATGATATCAAATGTAAACATAATACAACATAACATCAAGAAAAACAACAAGGAACATAGGGAACCATGGAAGCATATGTGTAACAAAATTCTATGGAATGCCAATTCCATAATTATAATTCATAATTAGAAATAAATGTACAAAGAAATGTAAAAAAATAAATAAATTATACAGAGTATAACCAGCAGTGAAATGTGTTCTCTGCATTTAACCCATCTACACACACTTGGAGCAGTGGGCAGCTAACGTTGCTGTGCCCGGGGAGCAGTTGGGGGACCGGTGCCTTTCTCAATGGTCTCACCTCAGTCGTGGACAATTCCTGCCGGAGCTGAGATTTGAACCCACAACCTCAGGTTACAAGACCGACGCTCTATCCATTAGGCCACGGCTGCCCCTGGTAAAACTTCTGATAGCTTTTCAGAGGTCTTGTGTTCAAATACACCCTCATATAGACTTTTTTCCCATTAAAACCAAGTGTTCATCAGTGAGTGTATATCAAGAGCAGGGACACATTTGTGTGCATGTTGCTTTGGTTTTGTGCTTTTACCAGATCAAAGCGCTTGATCATCTGTGTTGTGCACGAGTGCCAAGAGAGAACTGATAACAGCGGCAACAAGCGCTCGCCATGATTAAAAATAAACACATTCCAGCGATAGATCGCCTGTTATTTAACACACACCAATGAATTTCTTATCAAATGGAGATGTTTCTTTCTTTAGGTACATCCGTGCATCACCACAAAATGCTGCAAAAAGTGATGGGGTTGCACCCTGTTTAATAATATATATTTGTTTGACTTTACAAAAGCAAAAAGGTTTTGTTTTTATTGTGAGTGTACACAAATAAAAGTTGACAATTTATAGTTTATAATGATGTCTTGCACTAATCTGTATGGCCAAAAATGACGGAGTAGGCTATTTTAAGTTGTTTCCGTTGTCATGAGCAAATAATCCATCAGAATGCACCGGTGCATTCGTCGGTTCAGAGGGTTAAAGAAATCATAGCGTATTTATGTTTACATATTAGGCAATAATTGTATTTTTTTTAATTTACATCTATGTTGATTATGAAAAGTGAACAACATGACCAAGATAGGCTCATGAGATGCACAATATGTCGGGATACATGGAGTGGGTCAGACACGATTTTGACCACTTCGTTGAGTTTTGTTTTGTAGAAAGCCTTTCTTAGAATGTAATTTCATTTTGTATAAATTATATATAACTTTTAGTCAATGTTTCATCAACCAATTGTCTGGATTTAATAAATAAATAATTTAATAAAGAAGAAAACCAAGAACGTTGGCTGTGGAATGGATTGTAACAAATGTTATTTTTATTTATTTATTTAGTCATTTAGCAGACGCTTTTATCCAAAGCGACTTACAAATGAGGACATTATAGAAGCAATCAAAACCAACAAAAGAGCAACAACATGCAAGTGCCATTACAAGTCCTGGTTAGCCTAACGCAGTACACGTAGGAAGGATTTTCTTTTTTGAAAACTAGTATGTAAAATATAGAAAAAATTAAACTTAGTGTTAGTTTTACAAGAAAAGCTAGCAGTTAGAGAATAAATATGCAATTGATAGAGGGTCAAATGTTTGTGTGTTTTTAAATAAAAAGAAGACAGATTAGATCAAATAAAATTATAATAGAGAGTGCTAGAGTTAAAGGGTCAAATAAAGATGGAAGAGGTGTGTTTTTAGCCGTTTCTTGAAGATGGGTAAGGATTCAGCTGCTCGGATTGAGTTGGGCAGGTCATTCCACCAGATGGGAACAGTAAATGAAAAAGTCAGTGAAAGGGATTTTGTGCCTCTTTGGGATGGTACAGTAATGCGTTGTTCACTTGCAGAACGCAAGCTTCTAGAGGGCATATAAGTCTGAAGTAATGAATTTAGGTAAAGGGGTGCAGAGCCAGAGGTGGTTCTGTAGGCAAACATTAATGCCTTGAATTGAATGCGAGCAGCTATTGGTAGCCAGTGCAAATTGATGAACAGAGGTGTGACGTGCATTCTTTTCGGCTCATTAAAGATTAATCTTACAGCAGCATTTTGGATTAATTGTAGAGGTTTGATGGAACTGGCTGGAAGACCTGCCAAGAGAGCATTGCAATAGTCAAGTCTGGACAGAACAAGAGCCTGAACAAGGAGTTGTGTTGCATGTTCCGAGAGAAAGGGCCTGATCTTTTTAATATTATATAATGCAAATCTACAGGACCGGGCAGTTTTAGTAATGTGGTCAGTGAAATTCAGCTTATCGTCAATCACAACTCCAAGGTTTCTGGCAGTTTTTGAAGGAGTTATGGTTGATGAGCCTAATTGGAAGGTGAAATTGTGATGAAACGATGGGTTTGCTGAAACCACAAGCAGTTCTGTCTTAGCTAGGTTTAGTTGAAGGTGATGGTCCTTCATCCAGCTAGAAATGTCCACTAGACATGCTGAGATGCGAGCAGCTATCTTCAGATCATCAGGATGGAATGAGAGGTAGAGTTGAGTGTCATCGGCATAGCAGTGATATGAAAAGCCATGTTTATGAATGACAGAACCTAGTGAAGCCATGTAGACAGAAAAGAGAAGTGGTCCAAGAACTGAGACCTGTGGCACCCCTGTAGCTAGATGTTGCGACTTGGATACCTCACCTCTCCAAGATACTTTGAAGGACCTATCTGAGAGGTAAGAGTCAAACCACTGGAGTGTGGTTCCCGAGATGCCCTTTCTCATCAGGGTTGACAGGAGGATCTGGTGGTTGACCGTATCAAAAGCAGCAGACAGATCCAGCAATATAAGTAATGAAGACTTGGAAGCCGTTCTTGCAAGTCTTAGATCTTCATCAACTGAAAGCAAGGCAGTTTCGGTGGAATGTCCACTTCTGAAGCCAGATTGGTTATTGTCCAGGAGGTTGTTCTGTGTAAGAAAGGCAGTGACTTGGTTGAACACAACTCGTTCAAGTGTTTTTGCAATGAAAGATAGAAGGGAAACCGGTCTATAAGACCCTAAAAGAGTTGGGTTAAGAGTGGGTTTCTTAAGAAGTGGGGTTATACGAGCCTGTTTAAATGCTGAGGGAAAAATTCCAGTGTGAAGGGATGTGTTAACGATGTGAGTGAGTGCAGGAACAACTGCAGGAGAAATAGCTTGAAGGAGATGAGATGGAATAGGATCAAGCGGACAAGTAGTAGGATGACTGAAAAGGATGAGATTAGAGATTTCTACCTCAGAGATTGGAGAGAAGTATGTGAACGAGTTTATGTTTGCTGGTAAGATGTGTTTGACAGATTGTGGTGTGGAAAATTGTGCAGTGACGTTTGTTATTTTATTAATGAAGAATGTGCCAAAGTCGTCAGCTGTTAGAGTTGATGAAGGAGGGGGAGGAGGAGGACAAAGGAGGGAGGAAAATGTTTTAAAGAGCATGCAAGAATTAGGTGAATTGTTAACTTTGTCATGATAGTATGGCCTTTTAGCAGTGGAGACATTAGCAGAGAAGTCAGAGAGGAGTGATCGATAAAAATTAAGGTCAGAAGGATTTTGTGATTTGCGCCATACCCTTTCTGCAGCCCTGAGTTTAGAACGATATTCGCGGAGAACGACAGATAGCCAAGGGGCAGAAGGAGTGGTAAGTGCTGGCCTGGAAGAAAGTATCAAAGAAAGTATCAAAGTATCAAAGTATCAAGAAAGTATCAAAACAAGACATCAGAGTGGAACAGAAAGTGTCAGTAGCACTATTAGCATCAAGATATGATAACTGTTTAAGGTGAGGAAGCGAAGATGAAACCATAGCAAATAGCTGGGAGGGTGAGAGCTAGCGTAAGTTACGTCGAAAAGTGACATGTGGAGGGGTATGTGATGTGTCAGGAATCATGTTGAGGTTAAGAGTGAGGAGGAAGTGGTCCGAGGTGTGAAGTGGAGTAACCAGCACATGATCAGTGGAGCAGTATCGTGTGTAAATAAGGTCCAGTTGGTTGCCTGATTTGTGAGTAGAATAAGGGTGAAACAATACGTTGTAATTCTGTTTTTAATACATTTCTTGAATACATGAGTTAATTAGGCCTACTTAATTAATTGATAAGATATTGATTTCAGTTTAGTCTAAATTAGACACAAATTCGCTTATACGGGTTCCCTTCTAGACAAGAGTGCTGTTTGTTTGTATGTGCTTCATAACCGTGCAGCCCAGGGAGCCCATCATAATAGCCTTCACTGGGGCCCGTCATTACTATGTTACGCCACTGTCAGGGTTAAGTCATTTAATATCACCCTCACTGACATGGATACTCTTTATTCTGGACATAGCCGTAAAACATTGTTCGGTCTGGATTTCTAAGATGTCTTAGGACATCTTCAATAGATCTGATAACAGCCACTCTGAAATGGAAGCACTTGATATGTTCCATTAATAATCACATTTGGTGTGAATGGATAGGGCTAATAAGAGCTTGCATTTGATTGAGACTCGGACACCAGGGCTGCGTTTCCCGTAAAGCATCGTAAGCTTAAATTGATCATAAAAACGATCGCACGAATCATCTTAGACTTGCGGACTGCATCTCAAAACCATTGTAACTTAAGTAGTACTTGCAAATCTTCGTAGATCTACGGGTGCTCTGGATTAATTGTAAATCCCTATACGTGCATCGTAAGAGGACAGAATTATGAGGTCACCTGCAGGACAATCGGCAGATTACACCTTTAACTTTATTCAAGTGCAATGTGATTATAATTAAAACTTTTGATTGTACTTTAAAGGCTACACTTTATTACTCGTTTTTTTATTTTTATTTTTTTTAACTTTATTAATAAAATAATTAAAAAGGGCAGAAAAAATAGAAATACACATCTTAAATTAAATGACTGAACAAAAAAAATAAGTAATGTAGGAAATATGCTTCAAAGCCTAAACAAAAAATAAACCTGTCAATGAATTGCTAACCTGCAAGGAAATGTACGCCCATGTATTGGACCCGAAAATAACGTCTCTACAGAAAATATATACTATATAATATATATTAATCTATAAGTATAATATTAATGTACTAATATATATATATATATATATATATATATATATACATTTATATTATTATATAGTATATTAATATTAGATGTATAACTATTGTATTATATTAAAGTATATGCCAGCGGTGGAAAGAGTACTGAACATTTGTACTTAATTACAAGTACTGTTACATTGCTGAAATAATACTCAATTACAAGTAAAATTACTGGTGTCAAAACAGTACTTAAGTAAAAGTACAAAGTACTCCTCTCAAAAACTACTAGAGTACTGGTAACTAGTTTAGCCGGCATTATATAATGATTTACAAAAATATATTAGTTCATATCATATTCACATCAAGTTCTATGTGGATAATAGCTACTAAAACCCACTTTTATCTTATTGATGAAGTACGTGAATTAGTGGTCATGATACATGAATTTCTAACTTCAATACCTTGAAAATATCAATATCAAAATACCCATGAACCGGAAGATGCAACTGACTTCAGTGTTGTGATGTATTTATGTCACGGGACGGTGAGGGGCACCGAGGAAAAACAGAGGTCTGGGTCCAAATGCAGGTAAGCGTATTTAATATAACAAAAAGGCAGACAGGCAAAAAACTAAACATAAAACAAAAACGGGATACCACCGACGGCAACACAGTGCTGGTGTCCTCGAGAGCAAAAAACATTGTGTACTGCAATACACGACACAATACACATACACACACTAATCCATATACACATACAAGTAATCTAGCCAGGCAGGGTGGTGAGTGAGGAGGGAACATAAGGACTGTGCAAATGGGCAACAGCTGAGGATGTGCTTAGTGACAGGTGTGGAATGAAGGGAAATGAGTCCAGGAGGAAGGGAGATGGTGACCTCTGGTGGTGAGAGGGAGGAACGCCAGGCCTGGATTTCTGACATATTTCCAAGTGAAACGGAATATTGAATAAAGGGTGCAGTTTTATTGTGGTGCACCTCCAATCCATCTCTTGCTCATAGCAGATTCACGGTTAATTGGTTAAGAATATCTGCTTGTTACATCTGACATCATGCTTCACATGAAAAAAATTATAATAATTGTACAGCCTAAACAGTAAGTAGTATAGTAAGTCGCTTTGGATAAAAGCGTCTGCTAAATGCGTAAATGTAAATGTAACACTCTGCCAGACATTCCAAGAAAACACCAAACTGTGCTAATTTACATCCACAATGTCATGTGATACTCAAAAAATATAACCTTTATCTCCATACTGAAACCACAGATGGCCAGACAGTATTTCAGCTTAAATATTAGTGTCTGAGATGGAGACTGTAGTGTGCACAGCAAAATGTTAAATGCTCGGCTTAAATATCTAACATTAATTAAACAGTGCTCATAAAAGGCTGTTGAGATAGGATTCTCCAGTGAAATAATTAGAGACATTGACCCGGAAACAGCATCCCTTATGCCATGACTTAACAATAGCACTCTCCCCAAGCCGTCAAACTGATGTCATCATAGCGAGAACGCCATTCCAGAGTGGAGTTTCTGATTAAAGATTACAACGGCAGACAATTTTTTTTTTTATCGGTGTATTGACTTGTACCATTCAATTGTTCACAACAAGACTAGTAATGTGCACTAAAGTAGTAAGTAGGGTCATTTTTGATTTCATGACGACAATACCATTTCAATACCATTGGCAAAACTACCACATACTGTATACTGCCATTGTAACGAGGCGTGAGGCATGAGGATCCATTTGCAAGGCTTTATTAGAAGGAGTGGTCGGAAACAAGCATGGGTCAAACATTGGCAAACGGGTATATATATATATATATGGCAAGACAGAGAGTAATCCTAGGGCAAGCATAGGTCTGCAATCTGCGAACAGTATCCAACAGGGAAAGGCAGAGAGATAATCCAGGTAACACGGGCAGGTATCAAAACACGAGAAAACAGATAAGGAAAGACTAGAACAACTGAGTGGGTTCCGTAGAGTAGCTATCGATAGGATATACGCTATACAATACTCAGCAGAGAGGAAGAGGAAGTCCATGGTTTATGTAGGGTGTGTGATCAGTGCAATCAGCTGTGTGTTCAGTGCAATCAGCTGTATGTATCTTCAGTGCAATGGATGATGGGAATTGTAGTCTGAGGTGGAGTGCAACAGTTAGTGTAGTGCAAGAGTCCATGTGGTGAGCGAGTGACCTCTGGTGGTGAGTTAAAGTAAGCCCATGAACCGGATTTGTGACAGCCATATACAGTAGATATTTTAATTTTTTTTGTGCATCCCTTTTTTAAGGCAATCGTTATTTCAAGCATATAGTTCAAACTTTGAAATTGGTTCAATCCAAGTCTACTAAAATGACACATTTGCTTTGATGAACAGATTTGAATATAGGCTTTCATCTACATACATATAAATACTGATCAATTACCATTACAAAAATCTTGATCAAGTAATCTTACAAGGAAGCACAAGGAAGCTTAATTTCAAACTGAATTGAATTTACAAAAAAGACAAGTACACAGTTGGTAATAAAATTATAAAACAAATGACCTCATTTCAGTTAAGGGAATTTGAAATATAACAACACTGATTTTTTATAAGCAGTGATTTAAGAGCCATATATTTTAGGCCTATTTATTTAGATAAATGCATCTAAATAAAAGTTCTGTGTATTGTTTGTCATCATTAACACTCATTTGTTGATTACAAGCTAAATTATAAATGCACATGGCTGTAGTTTACCTTTCTGTGTATTGTTTGTCCTCATTAATACATCATATGTTTATTACAAGCTACATTATGAATGCACATAGCTGTAGTGTACCCCTCTGTGTATTGTTTGTCATCATTAATACATGATATGTTGATTACAAGCTACATTATGAATGCACATAGCTGTAGTTTACCTTTCTGTGTATTGTTTGTCATCATTAACACTCATTTGTTGATTACAAGCTACATTATGAATGCACATGGCTGTAGTTTACCTTTCTGTGTATTGTTTGTCATCATTAATACATCATATGTTGATTACAAGCTAAATTATGAATGAACATAACCATTATTTTCATTGTTGTAATGAGATTACATGTATTCAGCTGTTCAAAAATGTTTTCTGACCATGGTTTTACTGTAGTAACCATAATTTAGCCACAGTATTTTAGTAGAATCACAACAATACATTTACCATTTTCCTGACTGTATTGGGTTTTATATTTGCATGAAACTGTAAATGAATTTCAGTCTGCCAAGAACAGCAAGATTACTGCAGTATTGTAGTGTGTGTGTCTATTTGTGTCTGTAATATAATTATTAATTTTTGTAATATTTCTATTGTGTTTTCTTGTAGAGACCACTACTCGTGCCCTTGCTGTCATCTTTTCTTGGTACTCAGTCAGATACAGGTAAATATTGGACACATTAACATCATACACAAAAGGGTTCCCTTTCGAGCTTTCACGAGACATCACGGAGAATTTCTCCGTTATGGGAACTCCTTCCCTCCAACCTTTCCTGAAGACCTATTGGCTCACGCCAGTCCAAACGACTGGCCAATTGTCGCGAAGCATGCAAATACGAGCTCGAGAGGCAGTATAAATGCGGCGCCCACGACAATTACGTCAGAATCTTTTTCTTCACTTTGCTGAACCTAGGTTATGGCTTAAAATATTACAGCTCACGGTTAAGGTTCGCTCATTCGAGGGCAGGCCTCATGGCTGCTCCTCTGCAGCGTTCAGGTGAGTATGACATTTCTTAAAGGTAGTCCGTCTGCCCTCTGATCAGCGGTGGACCTTCGGGACTCAGGTGATGAGCTCGTGCCGACTAAATGTCCGCATTCCTCTCACCGTCGAACCTGCAGGACAAGACATCAGCCCGGCTTCTCACGCCCCCCTTCCATGGCGGTGCGGAGACCCGAGGGCAGATGCGGGAGCAAAAGGGATCTCAACGTCGCTGCGGATGCCGCACGGAAAAACCCACTGTGTAAGCATGCAGCCCCCGCCTCGTGTTCTGCTGTTTGCAAAGCACAATCGCTTAGCTCCTGTGAGATTACACATTTTATTTAAATGTTTAATTTAGATTCTTATTATTCACTTCCTGACTAAGAAATTGTCAGGCAATTCAGGTGCTTGAGATCGCTTCCTGACCATTGAGCTTGAGACAGCTGTGCCTTTGTCTCTATGATAATGGTAAGTTCAATGAGTCAGACTACTGAGACTCTCAACTTTTGTTCTGCAAATGGCTTTCTGGCCCAGACTTCCTGGCTCCCTGGCCCAGACGTGGAATCGTTAGGTTGATTGGCTTAGTGTCTATCTTCGAGCCCCTGGCCCAGACGTGGAATCACTAGGTTGATTGGATTAGTGTCTATGCATTTGAAAAACTATTATGTTGATGAGATTAGAACCACGGAAGTTTGGTAACAAACCAACGCCTCCCTCAGTTGCATGCGTTGTTTGAATTTGTCTCCACCTCCAAAAGTCCCTCCTCCAAAAATGCCTATAAGATACCATGTAAAATTACTTAAGATTGAGATTTCGATGACTACAGATACCAACAGCTTGTGTTCACAATAAAGAATCCTGCTGACGATCCAATCCGAAGTCTCCTGGTCTTCTCTTCTGAGTTTCCTACACTTTAGAAGAACTAAGTTCACAACAGATGGTGCCGTGACCCGGATAGAGTTCCAGCTTCCTCACCTGAAAACTTCAAGCTCAAACAAAGATGTGCATCCAGACTGCATCTTTTGGAATCCAGCGAAACTTCCAGCTGAACAAAGATTCCCAGACTGAATTTTTCTCTCAACCAAGGGTTGTGGTGAGTGCTGTCTCTAATCCAAAAGAACCTAAGACCAGTACAAATGTTGTATCCTCTGTGCCGTCAGAGAAGAGTTAACATACATCTGTAGGGTTTGTTTAACTAAGTTTATCCTCTAAAGTTTTTCTTTTTGAGATGAAAGTTATCCTCTGTTTCAGGCAGGGAAGATTTGGCATTACGTGCTAATAATTTTGATAATGGTTATCCTCTGTTTCAGGCAGGGAAGGTTAGCATTTCGTGTTAATAATTTTGGTTTATCCTCTGTTCTTGTAGGCAGGGAAGTTAAGTGTGAAGTGTTGGTAATTTGGAAAGTTAACAATAGTTAAGCTTTTTTTAACAAGTGTACCCTCTGTTGATCAGAGAAGTTTTTTTTTGTTTTTTTGTTTAGTGTTTGTTTGTGTGGTACAGAAGAAACTTACAAAATGGTTAGAAGGAATGCTAGGCTGATTCCAACCACAGAAAAGATTGGTCTTGCGACTCCTTTGTGGTCAGATAGTGAATTCAAAACGCTGTTAGGGGAACAAATGGACCTAATAGTCACTGAAAAAGTTAGACAAGAACTAACGCAGAAATATGAGATTCATCCAGACAAGACTTGGTTGGTAGATGAGTGTAAAAAGGTACTAGGAGCAAGTATTCGTAAGAACAATGTGAAAGGCATTATCTGTTGTCACAGAGAATTCAGTGTAACACTAGCTACACAACAGTCTCAGCGTAACTCAGAGCTAGAGAAACAGAACAATGAACTCCGTGCTAGAGTATCCACTTTGACTAAGAAATTGAACCTCAAGAAAGCTACAGCAAAAACTGATGTGGAAGTTAGTCAGCCTGATAACATTTACCCTGATTTACAAGCGTTCTTTTAAACAGATGTAGCTCTCCAATCAGTAACTGATGTGCCTGTAAATTCAGTCAATGTGTGTGGTGCTAGGAGAAGATCTCAGGGAATTGAGGAAACTGATAGTGTTCCTCTCAATTCTTCTGTTGTGCAAATACAAACTGTTGCCAAAGCTTTATGTCCTAAAGATATAGAGACTATCTCAGAGTTTACCGTCAGCATGCACACATTTTTCTGAATTTAGAAGAACATTGATCAGTAAAATGCGTCTTTATGACATGTCGTTGGCAGAAGTCACGCAGCTGATGTCACAAATTCTAACTGAATCTGAATTCAACAGTTTTGAATCTGCTGTTACTTCTGAACTGCGAAATGCCAGTAAGGGTGATTTAAGAGAAGGTATTTTGAAAATCCTAAAGAATATCTTAGGACCCAAAATAGATTGGTCTAGAATTACTACCTGTGTGCAAAGGAAAGAAGAAACTGTGAGTGAATATACTGAGAGATTTTGTCAGTCAGCTGTAATCTACAGTGGAATTGTTGATGACCCTGAAAGTGTGCTAGATGACAAGGGACCCCTGGTTCGTATCTGGTCAGATGGCCTTGTAGCCGAATACAGAAAAGCTTTACCATTCTTAGATCTAACTTGGTCTAACAGAACTCTCAGAAGTAACCTAGACAGGTTAGCTACATGGGAAAGAGATGCTGATGTCAAGGCAAAAGTAAGAGTAGCAGCAGCTACGTTTAACACAACGAAACAAGACAATAGATGGTCTAAAGAGAAAGCAAATGCAAATACTGTGAAAATTAGGACATTGGGAGAAAGAGTGTAGGAAGAAGTTGCAAGATAGTAAAAGAAATGCTATGCATAATTCTGCTCCTTCTCAGCCTGCCGACAACCCTGAAGTAGTTCCGCCAGTGACCACTGAAACTGTAGGACAGCTAGTTCAGGCTCTTCTAAGAGCACAACAAGACCAGGAAAAAAACTAATTGTTGGGGCTGTGGTAGCTACCTTTCCTGTAATCCAACACAATGACCAAATAATTTTTGTGAAAGGTAGCATAAAAGAAAGAGATTGATTTTTGCTTGATACAGGTGCAGAAATTACAGTAATTCCTACAAAATTGGCACAAGGTTTAAACATCCCATACAAGAAAACCAAACTTTGTTTAACTGGTGTAATAGGTGAAGATTCTGTTTTGTATGAAACTCCGCCCATAGAGGTACAATTTGGCCCAAAAACTCTGACTACAAAATTGCTATGCGCTCCATTAAATACAGGTGCAATTTTAGGCATGGATCTTCTGAGACAAATAAATCTAACTTTAGACATGTCCTCAGAATCTACTAGCATAAAAATTTCCTCAGCACAGATTTCTACCAATAATGCAACCCCTCCCGAGTATGCTTTCTTACAGAATCATCCAATTTGGGCTAAAGACAAGGATGATTGTGGGTTGTTGACAGGTGTAGAACCAGTTAAATTGACAGGAACTCCACCTCCGGTCACCAAACAATATCCGATTCAATAAGGAAGCTATACAGGAATCAAACTTATTGTAGAAAATTTGCTGACGCAAGGAGTGCTAGTTAAAACCAACAGTCCATGTAATTCACCCATATGGCCCATCAAGAAATCTAATGGGACATGGAGACTTACAATAGACTACAGAGTAGCCAATAAACATATTGATAAAATCACCCCCCTAGTGGCAGATCCATCTACAATTTGTAATGGCTTACCATTAGATTGTAAGATTTTTTCAGTAATTGATATGTCTAATGGATTCTTTTCTGTACCGTTGCACTCTGACAGCCAGCCATGGTTAGCTTTCACAGTTGACTATGAACAATACCAGTGGACACGATTGCCACAGGGATTTCAAAACTCCCCAACCATATATCATCAGGCTGTCAGGCGTGATTTGTGTGACCCAGAATGTCCGGTAAAACAGTCCACTATGATCCAATATGTCGATGATATTTTGATTGCCTCAACAGATCATGAGGTACATCAAACTGAATTGGCATCATTGTTGGACTATTTGCATAAAAAAGGACACAAATGCAGCTTTCACAAAGCTCAAATTGCTAAAAAGCAAGTCACATTTCTGGGTCAAACAATTGGTGCAGAAATAGATCCATTACACAGGATCGAGCGGCTTCAGTCAAAGCCATACCTCCGCCTACTACCATTAAAACACTCCGCTCATTTTTAGGAACAACAGGTTATTGTAGACCTTGGATTGAAGACTATGCCTCGATTGCTCAGCCTCTCTATGATTTGTTGAAAGGCCATGGTAAAGATTCAGATACTGTTTGTATGGAAGAACTTCATCTCAAAGCTTTTAATGATTTGAAGAGAGCACTATGTCAAGCACCAGCATTAGGAATTGCCCAATCTGATAGACCCTTTGTGCTTTATGTCCATGAACACTTAGGCTTTATGACTGCATGTCTAATGCAAGATCATGGGGCAGCTTACGCCCAATTCATTACTATTCCGGTAAACTTGACATAGTCGCTCAAGGTATGGGCCCATGCCTCAGAGCAGTACAGGCAGTTCATCTAGCGCTTCAGGCTTCATCAGGAATGGTGTTAGGTCAGACTGTAAACGTAAAATGCCCTCACGCAGTGTCCGCACTAATGAATCAGGCAAAAGTCACTTCTGTCACCTCCTCCCGTTGGGAAATTGGTTAGCAACTCTCACAGCCCCGAATATTGTTATACAGCGTGCACCAGTCACGAACCCATCCTCATGTATGATGTCTGCAATGACTGAATTTGTGTTAGAGGATGAAGGCGAAATGACTCATGATTGTGTTACGCTTACATATGCAGCGACAAGTGAAATAGCAGAAACTCCCATAGAGAACGCAGAATTGGAGTTGTTTGTTGATGGTTCAGCTCAAGTTATTGAAGGTAACAGACGAGCAGGATATGCAGTAACTTCCACCACTGAAGTAGTTGCTTCAGGTCGTCTTCCAGATCATTTTTCAGCTCAAGCTGCAGAACTAGTAGCCTTAACTAGAGCATGCACGCTAGCTTCAGGATCGGTTGCAAATATCTACACAGATTCCAGGTATGCTTTTGGGGTAATTCATGATTTTGGTGTCATTTGGCAAACCAGAAAATTTCTAACTTCTGCTGGATCCCCATTAAGCATGCTGGATTAGTGAAAGATTTAATGTTTGCCATGAAACTCCCAAAGAAATTAGCGGTGATCAAAGTGAAAGCACATCTCACAACTAATACTACGGAAGCTAAAGGTAATGCTCTTGCTGATGTAGCGGCTAAACAGGCTTGTTTCTATGCAACTGTACAAGTGTGTTCAGGTAGTACAGCACAGAAGACAATTCTACCTCCTGAATCAATCGTTGATCTGTATAAAGGCGTTCCTCTATATGAAGCATGGACATGGTTAGACAAAGGAGCCACTGTGGATTCATCCGGCTGCTGGACCAAAGGGGAAAGTATGTTGCTCCCGAATCACTGTTGCCATATTTGGCTCAACAAATACACAGTTTGGGTCATAGTGGTCAGCAACGATGAATCACAGGTTCTCAAATCAATGGTGGAATCCAAAATTCAGAAACGCAGCCACTGAAACAGTCAAGAGATGTGTTACATGTCAGAAAAATAATGATGTACCAGCAGCCACTACACCAGCAGCACATACCCCAGCTCCACCAGGGCCATTTCGTCACCTGCAAGTTGATTACATATCGTTGCCCCCTTGTAAAGGAAAAACTGACGTTTTGGTAGTAATAGACAAGTTCTCAAGATGGGTAGAAGCTTATCCAACAGGGCGTGCTACAGCTGCACATACTGCTAAATGTCTTGTCACTGATTTCATTCCCAGATGGGGATTACCAGATTGCATTGACTCAGATCAAGGTACCCACTTCACAGGACAGGTAGTCAAGGAAGTGTCTAGAATGTTGAAGATTAAGTGGAACCTTCACTGTCCCTATAGGCCACAAGCATCAGGACAGGTTGAGCGATCAAACAGAACAATCAAAACCAGGCTAAGCAAAATGCATCAGGAAGGAGTACCATGGGTTGAAGCACTGCCCGCAGTACTGTGTAGTATGAGAGCATCACCTAACAGATCAGTAGGACTGAGCCCTCATGAGATTATTACTGGACGCCCAATGCAGATGCCAGGTGTGATTGATCTTAGAAATGCTGATGTGCACATTGCTTCAGATGCCCTGATCGCTTACTGTGAAAACCTCACAAAGGCAGTGCAGAGTGCCAAAAGAGAGTTGAGTCGTGTTGGCAGACTCCACCAGAAGGTGGACACACAATCATCCCAGGTCAATGGGTCATGATAAAGGCGTTCAGAAACAAGCCATTAGAGCCTAAGTGGTACGGACCACATCAAGTGATGTTGATTACAGCTGCTGCAGTATTGTGTCAGGAAGGAAAACTTGGACTCATGTGTCACACTGTAAAGTTG
Source organism: Gymnocypris eckloni scoliostomus (assembly GCA_027564155.1). Lineage (NCBI taxonomy): Eukaryota > Metazoa > Chordata > Actinopteri > Cypriniformes > Cyprinidae > Gymnocypris > Gymnocypris eckloni. Next base: position 27,450,245 of record CM050433.1, read on the forward strand.
TTCCTCCCCTGCAGGGATAGGATAGGACAGACACAAAAACCAGTGAGGAGCCCAGGGAAGAACCGAAAGCAACAGGCTTGGGGCCAACCCTGCGGTGAAGATTTCCTCATGCCTTTCCCCATCCAATAGTCCATCCTTTCCTCACTGTTCTTTAGATGTCGAGGAATTGAGAAATAGGGAAAGAAGGAACAACAATAGCAGACTATATTTGAACAGAGGATACAACCCTAATGTTTGCAGACTCTACAACAAATACTGCTATGTGCCGTTGTTCTCTCTTGTTTGTGTTTCTTTCTTCCTCTGTGCAGATACCACTTGATGGCTGTCCTGAGATCCATATGCACCGCCTTCTCATCTGCGGATGAAGCCACAACCTCTAGAAAACAACCAGACCCATTGCCGAGCCAACTATCACACAAGAAAGAAAGAAAGAAAGAAAAAAAAAAAAAAACACGCAGAGACTCACATACGGAACTTCAGTCATCCATCAACATGATCAAGATTTTCGTACTATTAACCATCATGGACATCACGCAAAGTGTAGACCCCAGAAACAACATATTCTTAGAGCTGATGAATATGTCAAGAAATGCCTTGTTTGCTGGAAAGAACGTTTGCATGCTGCACACACCTTCAGTAGGAGCAGGAATCCCATGGGTGGCATACCCTATCTCCAAATGTGATACGTGTACCTTATTCGATCATCATACCAGTGGATTATACAACAAGGATACATGTCACAACGTAACAATTCCTCCAGCTTCTTCGTGTTGCATTCCTGGACTACCATCCTGCAACCTAACTTCAGCTACTCCCATCATGACAGATCTACTCATGCCAAGGATGTTCTATTGGTGCATGGAAAATTATGCTCCAGCATCGACTACACTGGGTGAAATTCTCGTGAGCGTTGCAGCTTTGTGATTGAAAGAAGAACCGAATTCAATGTGTATACGAAGAGGAGAATGAATTAAAAGATTGTCTCTGACGGGAACCCATCCCTACGAAACTTTTGCCATAAATCAGTGGTGTATGATTCCTCCACCGACTGGCACTTTGTGGTTATGTGGGACTTCTGTCTACAGCATCCTACCCAGCCAATTCAATGGCAGGTGCACCCTGGTTTATGTCCTACCAGCCATCAGAGAAAATACACACTCCACCTCAAGTTCTCCACATCTACAAAATTCAGCTTCTACCAACAAAGATGGCTGCATTCCAGGACTCACTTGTGTACAAACGTGGTGGTCAAGAACTCTTGGAGCATTAATCCCATCGTATGGTGTCATGCAGGCTCTCGATCAAGTCAGAAGCCTGTCGGATTCTGTACAGAAATTGGCCAATGATACGGTTTTGGCCCTGGGCAACATCAAGGACACTCTCGCCTCGCACAAGATGATGATCTTACAGAACAGAGTGGCCTTGGATTACATTCTTGCAACACAAGGGGGAGCCTGTAGCATTATCGGTCCTGAATGCTGCACCGGGTTAATGGATCCAATAGAGAACTTGAACAAAATCCAACAAGACATTCTTGGTCTTTCAGCAAAATTAAACCAGATGACTGAAGATAATTCTTCATGGTTCGGAAACTTGTTAGGTAAACTCTGGCTGTGGATCAAGGAAATAGGAATTCTGCTGTTGTTTCTCCTACTTGCGTACTATCTATGCATCCACAGTATCAAGTGTTTCTTTCAGCAAATGACTCCCGCCTCTCACGAGGAAATGACAGTTCCAACCAGAAAAGATTATTACCCGTAAGAACTTCACGGACCCTAATTGCATGTTTTGTTTCTGTGTCAGCATGCAATTACATATAAGCAACACAGAACATGTACTATGTGCCTGTAACGATTACAAGTTACAATAATTAACTTTTAAGTGTCTAAATTTGTATTTTGTGAGAGTTATTAGAACTCTCAAAAGGGGAATTGTGAGATTACAAATTTTATTTAAATGTTTAATTTAGATTCTTATTATTCACTTCCTGACTAAGAAATTGTCAGGCAATTCAGGTGCTTGAGATCGCTTCCTGACCATTGAGCTTGAGACAGCTGTGCCTTTGTCTCTATGATAATGGTAAGTTCAATGAGTCAGACTACTGAGACTCTCAACTTTTGTTCTGCAAATGGCTTTCTGGCCCAGACTTCCTGGCTCCCTGGCCCAGACGTGGAATCGTTAGGTTGATTGGATTAGTGTCTATCTTTCGGAGCCCCCTGGCCCAGACGTGGAATCGCTAGGTTGATTGGATTAGTGTCTATGCATTTGAAAAACTATTATGTTGATGAGATTAGAACCACGGGAAGTTTGGTAACAAACCAACGCCTCCCTCAGTTGCATGCGTTGTTTGAATTTGTCTCCACCTCCAAAAGTCCCTCCTCCAAAAATGCCTATAAGATACCATGTAAAATTACTTAAGATTGAGATTTCGATGACTACAGATACCAACAGCTTGTGTTCTCAATAAAGAATCCTGCTGACAATCCAATCCGAAGTCTCCTGGTCTTCTCTTCTGAGTTTCCTACACTTTAGAAGAACCAAGTTCACAACACTCCTCACTCATTCACAGGATACCAGCCCCTCATCAGTGGCTGCCATGTGAACGGGACAACCTCTCATTCACATGATAATAGCCCCTCATTAGCGGCTACCGTGTGTACGGAACAACCTCTCATTCACATGATAATAGCCCCTCATCAGTGGCTGCCGTGTGAACGGGACAACCTCTCATTCATGATAATAGCTGGCTGCCGTGGGAAGAGGACATTTATAATTCACATGATAACAGCCCCTTATCAGTGGGTACCATGTGTAGTGAACATTTTGTAATTCACATGATAACAGCCCCTCATCAGCGGCTGCCTTGTGTGTAGAGGACAATTTTCTAATTCACAAAGCGCGCGAAGGCGATGGGATCTGATGCCCCTGCGCGGGAAGCTCGCGAAGGTGAGGAGTCACATGACACCCCTACGCGGGAAGCGTGCGAAGGTGAGGAGTCACATGACACCCCTGTGCGGAAAAGCGCGCGAAGGTGAGGAGTCACATTACACCCCTGCGCGGAAAAGCGCGCGAATGTGAGGAGTCGCCTGATGCCCTGAAGGGCACATCCTATCAGCCTTCCAGATTTCGCCGGACTATTACGCCAGTTGTTTACGCCCCTACACGTGGTGTTCAACTAGGTCGTATAGCATAGTCAGCCTGTAGTTATTACAGCCGTTATATTGTAGCAGACCGCTGCATCGAGGTCTTCTTGGACAAGTTTAAAGAGACCGGGAAGAGGCACCACGACCAGTGCAGGAGCCCTCAAGCTGTCTCAAAATTGTAAAATGTGTGTGACGACGTGTGTTCATTAAAAGCATACGTTTGCACGAGAGCTCTTTCCTCCTCGCCAGTCACCAACGCCGCCGCCTCCCTTAGCGACCGGACCCACTGCCCACACGGGTTATAGCTGCCAAGCCGCTGTAGCCGCTGTGTCAGTTCATGAGGCGTGAGAAGCGATTCCAAGAATCTCACGCTGGTTGGTCTGCATAAGGCGGTACACCCTTCAATTCAGACGCAGACCACCCCGTTTCAATGGCGTGGCGTAGTCTCACTGACTCGAAATGCCCTTATCCTAAACAAGAGCTATACAATTGCTCGGAGAAGGAGCGATAGAACAAGTTTCAGCGAGCAGGCGGGACGGCTGTTTTGTCCAGCCGCTGTTTGGGGTGCCTAAGAGAGAGGGTGGACTCTGCCCAATTCTAGATCTCGGACCCATCAACAGAGCGCTTGGCAAGCGTCCGTTCAGGATGTTAACGCTAAGCAGATCCTGGCGCAAATTCGCCCCGGGGACTGGTTTGCGTCTGTGGATTTGAAGGACGTGTACTTTCACATTCACCGCATCACAGGCGTTTTTTCTGAATAGCTGTCAACTGTCAGGGAGACGTACAGCGTTCCAATACTCTGTTCTCCCGTCCGGGCTGCTCTGGCCCCACGCACTTTCAAAGTGCATCAATGCAGCACTTCCCCCTCAGATCGAGTGGAAGGCGCGTCCTCAACTATCTGGACGATTGGCTGATTTTAGCTCGGTCCCTGGATACGCTTATTCACTTCGAGTCCCTACGGCTATGTCTCAACATGCAGAGAGCATTCTCGCTCTCGCGAGATCGCGTGGGGATGAGAGCCCGCCTCGCGAGATCGCGTGGGGATGAGACCCTGCCTCTCGTGAGATCGCGTGGGGATGAGAGCCTGCCTCTCGTGAGATCGCGTGGAGATGAAATCCGCCCTCGCGAGATCGAGCCGACTTTTCAGGCAAGGCAGCTCTGTTCAGTTGAAGGTATTTCAGAGACTGCTCGGACTTAAGGTGGCGGATTCAGTGGTATTACATCCGGGATTATTACACATGCGCCCGCTGCAGCTATGGCTGGAATCTCGAGTTCCGTGAACTCGAGTTCGGGATGTTTGCGCATCGCGGCCACATCGAAGCTCTGAAGCAACCCAGATCTCTTCAGACGGGGAGTTCCCCTGTGCTCGGTAGCGTCGCGCGTGATGATCATGACGGATGCATCGACTCACGGCTGGGGAGTAGTGTGCGAGGGAATGCCAGCTTCAGGACTGTAGCTGGAATCTCAGAGCCGGTGGCACATAAACCGCCTGGAGCTGGAAGCAGTCTTCTTAGCTCTAAAGGATTTTCAGCCACAGCTGGAACAGCAAACATGTACTGATTCGCACCGACAACACGTCTGTGGTTTCGTATATAAATCCTCAAGGAGAGTGGAGATTGCACCCCGAGTCGGTGGTATAGAATGGATGAGCGGACAGACAGAGATTCAGATGCGGTGGTTGCAGAGACCGTATCTCGGCTTTGTTACTGGTTAATAAAGTCTAATTTTGACATCTGGAACTCTGCTTCTCGAGCCTCATTGACTAAAATGAAGGAATTCATCTTTCGCTCTTTGGGCCACGACAGAAGCAGTCTTCTTAGCTCTAAATCACGCTGGCCAGCAGCTAGGCCATATGCATTTCCTCCGATCAAGAAATGTTGCCGCTGGTGTTATGAGAGATCAGGGTGGAGCGAGCATCAGTGATACTCATCGCCCCGAACCAGCCTGGGTTCCCAGACTTGACGGAACTGCTGGAGGCACCGCCTTGCCGATCCCCGGCAGAAAGTATATGCTATCCCAGGTGGAGGGCTCGGTATGGCACTCAAACCTGGAACTATGGAGCCATCATGTGTAATCGCTTCAGGGGTATGAGAGGAGTTGGGCGCCTTACAGTCTCGCACGCTCATGGGAGCGCGAAAACCCTCTACAAGACGTTTGTATGCTTCAAAATGGGAGTGTTTGTGAAAGAGTCAGGCTCATATCGACCGACTACTACTTGCACCGTATCTTATGTTCTGCATTCGATTCGGTCCCGGGACTGCAGTGTCACTCTCCGGCCGAGATTGGAATACGTGCCTAAATCACTGTCTACCCTTGAAGGACAGAGACGGTTTGTCAGCTCTTACTAAATCATCGCCTCACAGAGTGCGGACACCCAGACTGCAATTTGCCCGTCAGGGCTTTGAGATTTTACATTGACCGTTCAAGCAGTTTTCGCAATCGATCCAGCTTTTTGGTGCTATGGTGGTGTACGGCGCCGAGGCGACGAAACAAAGTCTGTCACACTGGATTGTGGATGCTATCACGGAGGCATATACAACCCAAGGTTTGGAAATGCCCTCTGCACATTAGGGGCCGTTCAATGAGGGCTATCGTTCCACCTAGCGTGGTCAAGATGTATGTGTATTCAAGATATTTTCTTGGCAGCCGGTGGTCTTCGCAGAATACCCTCGCCAGGTTTTACAAGCTGGACGTTCAGTCCTTAGCCTCCCAAGTGCGGTCGGTGAGTAACTAATTCATGTTGCTAACGTTACCTTTTTTGTGGGAGGTGCTGTTGTACAGTACATTACGCAGCCCTCTATGAGGTGCTTGTTATTGTCGGCCCTGAGTTCAGTGCCGCGGACATGGTCAGGTTTTGGTATGCTGCTCAAACACAGTTAACTATGTATACCTCCTATAATACTGCTATGGCTGGATGTGTTCTACCCTGCTCTCAGCGCAGCCCATGTAGTCACTTGCCAGATATGCAAATTTAGTATACCTGAGGTGTAGGCGCTCATTGGCTTATCTCCATCTATCAGCTGTGAGCCCGCCCCTCGAGCCGTTATTGGTGGGAATGCTACCGCGCTGTGTAACTGGTACAGGCTGCCCGTAGCCTCTCTCACGGCGGGATTGAATAACGTTCCCATAACGGAGAAATTCTCCATGATGTCTCGTGAAAGCTCGAAGGGAATGCTCCGGTTACTATCGTAACCTCGGTTCCCTGAGGCGGAACGACATCACGGTGATCGCCGTGATCGCTGCTCGTTCAGCCAAGCGGCGTTCAGTATCAGATTCTGATGTAATTGTCGCGGGCGCCGCATTTATACTGCCTCTCGAGCTCGTATTAGCATGCTTCGCAACAATTGGCCAGTCATTTGGACTGGCGTGAGCCAATAGGTCTTCAGGAAAGGGTGGAGGGAAAGAGTTCCCATAACGGAGAAATTCTCTGTGATGTCTCGTTCCCGCTCTCAGGGAACCGAGGTTACGATAGTAACCGGAGCGTTTTTAAGTCTTAAAATGTCTTTATTTACCGTTACCCAAATCAATGCCTTAAGAAAGTTTTAAATCAGAGCAGAAAGTCTTAAATTCAAAAAATTATGGATGCAAAGCAAAAAGTGAATGAATCTCTTCCTCTGTGTTTTGTCTTGTTTTCTAGTATCAAACATCTTTCAATCAAGATATTTTTAATTCAGATGTAAATATAAACTAAGTCTTGAAAAATGTAATAAATTAAATGAGTTTATTTCTTAAAACAATAACAACTATCTGTCAATGAGTAATCAAAATGTCCCTTTAAATTAAGGTTACTATTTTGCCAATTATGGCAGATATTAGTTCTTGTTTTAATCACTTCAAACAAGACTTTGTATTTGATGTCATTTTGTATCTCCAGTAAATGTATCTTTATTTAAGAATCTTTAGGCATTTGCGCTGGAAAACAAGACAAAAATACTGAGGAAGAAGCATTTTTTTGCAGCATGATCTGAAGCTACAGTAAAAGATATTTCCATATTATAGTGTCAGGAGTTTTTCAGTGAGCTTTTGTAAAAATGAATTAAAATTATGAATGCCTGTTGAAAATTGTATTTTCATACTCGGAAGTTAATACAACTCATTGTGTTTCTCTCCAGACATTTGCATTATAAAGAACATATTTGTGTTTTCCCTCATTTGTTCCTCAAATTTGATTTACTTGGTCTTAAAAAGGTATTTTCTTAAACATTCAACTAGTTGCAGATACCACTGCTACACTGCCTGTGCCCTCGCTGTTTTCATATCATGGTTCCCACGTTAAGCCTCAATCAGGATTTTCAGAATGCAGAAATTAATTACTTTTTCCCCTCTGTGTAGGAACTACATACATACACCTCTGCCTGTAATGGCCTCGGCTGTGACCCGTACTGGACCTGTGAAGACTGATGGTACTGGACCACAAACACAGAGCCCATTGATAACTTGCTTAACCCATTTAATCCCAAATTTTTCCCAGACTCAAAAATATCCAAATCATGTGTCATTAGTATCCCTTTGAAACAATCAATCATAATTTTTAGAAATTTTTATGGAAAAGTGTGTGAAAAAGTGTGTTTTATGATCGGTCACAATTGTGACTGGTGGGATACTGTGTTGTATCAACCATTGGGCAGACTGAATATAGGTCTATTTGACCTTTGCAGTGTTTTTGTGTGTGTGTTTTTGTGTGTGTGTTTTCTTGTGTGTGTGTGTGTGTGTGTGTGTGCATGTTTATGTGGTTTATGAGGACACAAATTTGTATAATGACATGGGTATGACATAGGTATTACAAGGAGAAGGTGATTTATGAGGACATTTTCAGTGTCCCCATAATTCTAAATGCTTATAAATCATACAGAGTGAGTTTTTTGGGGGGAAAGTAGAAATGCACCGTCTCCTGTGAGGGCTAAGTTTAGGTGTATGGTAGGTGTAGGGCAATAGCACATACAGCTTGTACAGTATAAAAACCATTACGCCTATGGAAAGTCCCTCAGAAACCATAAAACCAACATATGTGCATGCGTGTAAGAGAGAGTATAAAATCCTTATATCAAAGGCTAGTTATTATCACTTTTAAAAGTTCCAGCATTGCCTCTAAATGCTCTCTCATTGTAGTGTGAATATTTTACATATAAGCCTTATACTATCGGCTAGCAATATGAATACTGGGAGCACCGTTATGAATATTGAGGTTAGGACAAAAAACAGCAACAATCATCAATGTATTTCAACATTGTAACTTTAGTGCAACTTACTTTAGTGCAACATTAATTTGAAAACGTTCATTTTTAGTGCAGTATGCATTGAACACACTGAACATGGAGGTAAACATTTAGGATAGAGGTAGCCAGCTGAACATGCTTTCAAGTATAGGCCTACACTGACTGACTGAACAACAAAATAAAATAGGTTGTAGAACAAAGAGCAAAGCAATGCCTTGAATGACTAAAAATAACATATTTTCCTGGAACATTTAGGACATTTTGATGGGTTTTATTCAGCTTTTCTTCCTAGACTCCAAAGTACTGTTTGTTTGTAACTGTATGCAACCACTTTGTGTGTGTGTGTGTGTGTGTGTGTGTGTGTTTGTGGAAAGTTGCAGTAGGTATGAAGTTAGGTAGCAGCAGAATTTGCTAGCTAGCTAGTCTTCCTTGGGTCCGTGTGTGTAAAATTAGGTAGAAAGTTAGGTAGCAGCAGAAAGTAAGGTAGAACAGTTAGCCTATGTGTATTAGCATGTAGATACAATGGCCATGTAGATACAATGGGTTATCCCACCGGTCACTATTGTTGCCGGTGACATGTGTGAGTTCTATGAACACATTAAACAAAGTTGAGTAATTGCAAATGCATATATCAATACTAGACACCTTAAACATGATGTGTACCAAAAATCTATGTCCTATCTTTCTGTTAACATACTTTACTAACCTTTTCTTTGGGAGCTTTCTTGCTGCCATCCTCTTCTCTTGGTGCAAACAGGAAGTAAACAGCTCTGGTCATGTGACAATTTACAGTAAACATGCGACACTGCACATATTTAATTGAGACCCTTTATTATTTCAATATCTGCTGGAAATGCATTGATAGATCATTCAGTAACATTTTTATAGCCTTAGAAATGAAACATTTTTTTACGGTCACTATTGTGACCGGTGGGATTAAATGGGTTAATAAACACCATGGGAAGAAGGACATCCTCGGGAGTGTGCAGCAATGGTCCACAAGTCCTCGACTGATCCAAACAGCATGCTCCATTCGGCCACAAACCTGCACATTTCACATTATGTCATGCACCTGGCCAAACTGCTCAACACCAGTTTATGTTAAACAACTCCAGAGAAGAAAACAAAGACTTGTCTTGCTTATGGACAGCCAAAGATGGTTCCTCTATCCCCTTTTTTTCTTAATCAGCGAGGCCCTGTCAGGTTCTTCTACTGTTCCACAAAGGGTTTTAATGCCTACAGTGATGAAGGACTAACAAACGTTAGTGTTCTTTAAGAGTGAACTTGAGGACACAACGAAACGTGTGGAGTAGAAAGGACATCAAAAACGCAAAAGGCCTGAAACTGGACACGTTAGTCGCTTGTGCAGATTTTGTAAAATGCAACTGAAGCGGGGCTCAAACAATCCTCACATACACATGTGTGGGTGTCATACACATACACATACATACACATGTGTAGTCCTCACACAGGCTTTCCTCGCGTAGCAGGGAAATATGTTCATTGCCATGTTAGTCTTTTTCATTTACCAACCTCAGAACATGCAGAAAGATGACCTGGAGAGAGTTTAAAGAGTCTGCATTTTACAAGATGGAAAGACAGAAATGGCTGGCAGAAAAAAAAATATATATATATTTGTAATATTTTACCCCTTAGAAATATTTAACTGATGTATATACTGTATAGTTTGATTTGTTTATTTTTCAGTGTGAGATTGTAATATGTATGTATTGTCAGAAATGTATTTTTCCTTATACTTAATTATTTTGGATCAATATTTACTAATCTTGTTTGTAAATATCAACATTTTCTATTTACTAAAAAGAGCATTGAATAAAAGCAACTGAAATGTACAAATTGCTTCATGAGTGCCGTGTTCTACTTTATAGGACTTATATTTTACAGTTTCTATGGTTTCGGAAGCACTACTTAATTGGTCATATAACTTAAGTGTGCCTTCTATTATTCCATCACTCTATCAATTGTTTATATAATTGTTATTTATTACTAAGTTGAGTTCAATTTAAATGCCTCTCATTAACATTTCAAAAGACATGTAATATAACCATTCATGCTTTTAATATAACCATGGAATGTTATATTAATATTATTTTACTGTTTCTTTTATTATTAATAATATATTCATAGTACTTTGGAGTATAAGTCATGTGTATATACTGTACATTTTATTTATTTATTTTCAGTGTGATATTGTACTATATATAGTCACATTTTTTTTTATTTCTATTGTTCTAATTTGGATCTTAAAAAGTGCTTATAGCATTTAATAAAAACAACAGAAAATGACAAATTGTGTTATATGGTATTTTTCATAGGACAAATACTTGATAATATCTATGGTTTTGGAAACACTTAATTGAACATTTAACTTAAGTGTGACTTAAATTATCCCATAACTCAATCAATGTTCATGTAGTACTTTAATATTACTTTGTTTAACTTCAATTTAAATGCCTTTTCATTTCAAAAGCCATTTAGTAGAGACCATTATTATAATATTCATGTTTTCATATAACCATGTCATGTATATTATTATTTTACTTTATTTACTTGAATACTAATAATTTATTCATAATACTTTGCCTTGTAATAATACTAATCATAATACTAAATACATAATATATAATACAATACATAATATATAATACTATTCATTTATTCATAATACTTTACCTTTTTGAAATCCAAAAAAGCAAGACACACATTTCAAATACTTTGCAGCTGTAATGTATTGTTATATTTTACAATTTTGTTTTATAAAAAGTTTCAGTCCTGCGTGAGTGGGATTCGAACCCACGATCCAAATACATTTATGTAAAAATCGGATTGGCTGTGACATCATTTCCGCTCTTTGGTCAGCTGTTTGAAATGCTTCAATCTGATTGGCTGTCACTGTATTACAACTATACGCGGCTGGCCCCCGCAAGTTAGACAGAAGTTCTAACGCTAGACTATCAAAGCACACGAGGGAAACAAGCAAATGTATATATTTATTCACTCCTGTAAAGAATCTAGGCACTTATTATATTGTATTATTAATATTTATATGTATATTAACATAGTTACTTCGGGCGGCTGCGCTGTCTGTAGTTGCCAATGACCCGTGATATAAGATTTTGACCATATTGCCCATCTAAGTCATTCATCACACACTATCATCAGGCACATCATGTAGGCTACACTTCTTGTATTTTGTTTAGGCACCACAAGGTGTCACTGTGGCCTCAAAGCTTACACCTCGTCTACTCTGGCTCGATTGCTATAGAGCGGTGGAACTATTGGCGCTTTTCCACTGCATGGCTCAGTTCGGTCGGTTTGCATTTCCACCGCAGTTTAGTACCGCTATAGAGTGGGCGGGATTATTCACGCGTTATAATTGCGCCGCCTCTACTGCCGTGACATCATCGGCGCCACAAACAAACTCACAACAAAGAAAGGAGACGGAATAGTGTTCTTCACTCTCGGCATGTGGATGTTTTTAACAACAATGGAGAGGTCTATGAGTATGAGAATGCTTGGGATTTATCCCCAGCAGCAGAGACTGTGGTGACAGTGACACGGGCTGTAGATGAGTAGAGCAGGGATGTTCGTGCAGGTGTGCTGCGTTAACGTTACTTGATTAGTTAACTATTCATGCAGCGTGTTCTGTAAAGTGAATTATCAATAAACTTTTGAATATTTCAAAATGTACAATGTATCCCTTGTTTTTTTATTTATGTGATGGTTTTTATAATCGCGGCATTAATCATTTGTCTTTTTCAAGAGGTTTATTACGTGCTCATACAATGATACATATTTAATATAGTCTGGAGGTACACTTATTCGATCAGATTGTTTTTAATTGAAGCAAAACACAGATACAGAGGTAAAAATATAAACAGAAAACATACTCTGAAAATATAGCAAGTTCAAAAGTAACGTTATATACATAAGGCTTTTTCCTTCGGCGTCGTACCATCAAGCTCTCGCTGGATCCGCTCCTCGGCTATCAACGAGAGGAACGTTTGTACTTCCTCAACAGACAACGACACTGCTATTTTGTGGTTAATGCAAAATGTGCGCTTTGTTTAAACAGAAGTTGCGTCCGATCCTTGGGTGGCTGTGCTGATTTAAATCTAGCGGGTCGGGCTGTAGAGGAGGGTCTCGTCGCAAGTTCAGTGACGCAGTAATGACGATTTTCTCCGCCAATCAGTGATCAGCAGAGTTTACACGTCACGTTTTGGTAAGCGATGCGGCTCGATGGAACCTCGACCAAGTGGTACTAAAAAGTATCAGGTACCAGGTACAGTACCCAGTGGAAAACCCCCCAAAAGTGAACCGTACCGTACCGTACCGTGCCGTACCATGCAGTGGAAAAGCACCATATGATGTCACTTTGTAGGCGAAATCCCAGAAGTGAGTTATCATTTTAGCACATTTTATCATTTTTTTTCCGGTTCCATCGTCCCAGAGTCAATGGGTTTTTTGAATGGGATTTTGGTTAAATCCCTTAAATAAGGTCCGTGGTACACACAAGCTCAAGATACTTTCACATTTTATTCTACGACATAAAACACACCAGTTGCACCACACTCGTGATTTTTTTAAGCTGTTACGTTTCTTAAAAAAGATGGTTGCTAACAAGTTGCTAAATGTGACTACATGCCCTGTAACCCTTAAAGTGTTTTTTTTTTTTTTTTTAGCTTTGTCCCGAAATGGCTTTGGATGGAACATGCTCGTTTTATCACTTACTGATGCGGAGGCTCTGGGTTTGTACCATAAGTAGGGTGGTCATTTCCATAACACCAAAAAGTACACTTTGCGGCATTTAGTGAGGCAAGAATAACTGCATAGGACTCTGGTGTACTCGCAACTACAATACAATTTTGTCCATCATATCGATGGTATCATGATACAATGATTCTGAAATGGCCTACTATATTCATTGCCAGACAATGTGATCTACAATATATCTTGATGTAGAGCTATGTGTAACAGAAGATTCAAAAAAAGTGTTTGTTCACAGTATTTGTACTTATTCAAGACATTGTGATGTCTGTTTCAAAAACTGACCACTGAGATGAACCTGTCTTGCAAAGTGCACAGTGCCTGAAAACATAAAATTTCTGAACTTCTGGAAATGAAACAAATACATAAATAAACAAATAATCTGACACAGTGTCAGAAAACATAACATTTGTGGACTTCTGGAAATAATAGAAATACATAAATACACTTCAACGCGACACAGTGTGCAAAATCCATGAAAAGCAGATATAAATCAGTGCTCTTTTGTCCATTCTGGATTAAATGAGGTCTGACATTTCGGCATTTGGCTGGCAGGCTGTATTGTGCACTGTGACCTACCTGTGGTGATATCCAGAAGCGGAAGTAAAAATCAACGGCCGCCCGTTCCCAGCTTTACTGGACTGGTATTGGTACAATGGTACGGCAATGGTACAGTCCTGCATCCTCGCACCCCACGGGGAAACCAAAGCTTCCCTCCCGATCACTCGTGTGCATGGAGACACACAACACGTACTGCCCTGGAGAGTGACCATCTCTGCTGCCCCCGGAACTTGGCCAGTGGAAGTGGGGTAGTGAAAGATCCCCGTCCTTCTTGGGAGGGACTGGCCAGGGTTTGACCGCTTGCTTACCACCGCCGTACAGCCTGTCGGCACCAGAGGGTACCACCATCGGAAATGGCCGGCGAGTGGAGCCCGTCAATGCCCCGCCTTGCTGGCCTGTGTAGTATATCAGAGACCAAATCAGACAAATTTTAGATGCGATCAGAACATTGAAACCTGAGGATCCAAAATTTCACTGATGCCCAAGAAAACGACAGGAAGTCGTAAATCAGATCCCTAGCCCCAGCCCGTCTGAATACAGCCTAATCAGCACGCCTCTTTAAGAGAAAGCTTGCAACATTAAAACAAAAGGAACACCTAATGATAATTCCAACTCACAAAGGAGATTATCAAGTTTGGGGCAAAAGTAATCAAGACTGATCACATGTGTTCCAAGATAGAAACTTCTCCCAACCAGCAAGCAAGACAAAGAACCCGACTGAAATTCCTTGGTTCACAAAGACTGTCTGATTCCATATGCTTCTAAAATCATCTTAAAAGACTTTCATTTTCATGTTAATGAAATTAATAATTTCTATGCATAACTGCATATTTGACTATCCTTGTTTTAATCACTCATTGTGTATGTCTTGCTTTTAATAAGTATTGAATAGTTTAAGCCTTAAGGGTTAATGTTCATGTTTGGTATGTATGAGTTTGACAATTCTAGCTTGAAACGTTCCTTCCAATTGATTCTCTGTCAAATGTATCATATTCTGGTTATAGAAATCACATCCAAAAGTATACTTTGCAAGAGTAAGTATTGGGTGGAAAAAAACACCCAGAACCAGGATAGGATCTAATTTGTCAAGACAACCATTGGGAGGTGTCTGAAAGCCGAGTTTAAATACTAAGGACACCCTCTTCCAAGCTCTCTTGAAAATTATCTCTAACTCTCTTACAAGCTCTCTTGAAACTCTCTCTTCTAAACTTTAAGCCATGCATTTGTCATCACCTTTTGGGGCTTGTTGAGCGCCATGTGCTCTGGCCTACACGCCAGCTGCTACCATGATGAGAAGAAAAGCCACCTAGTCTCTTTACATCCTTTTATTCTTTTACTTTAGTTTATTTTCTTTCCGTTGAGTTTGTGTGCTAAGTTAAGTTTGCCAACGAGTTTTCTCTCTTTCTGCAACGTGTGAATGTGTGAATGCTTGTGTTCATGTGTAGATTAGTTTACACGTCTTAGATTTATATAAAAGAGTCTTATTTATATTGAAAAGAGAAGTATCTTGTGTTTTGTGCTCACAAGTTAATGTCTTAATCTTTTGATTTTGTTAATGTTAATCGTTAATGATTCCCTTTGAGCTAAATTGAACGGTTTCCCTTATAAATATATATATATATATATATATATATATATATATATATATATATATTATATGTTACCCTTATACCTCAGACAGCGGAGAGATGGTGAGTCCTCTTAACATAATTCTAACCTCTTCCTTGACCTATATCAGCAGGTGATATGCTGACTCGCACCCGCTTGCCGGCCACCTTGTAGCGGCCAACACCACCCAACAGGTCCGTGACCGCTTCCACTGGCCGTGACTGGAGGCCGAAGTCAAACATTTCTGTCAGTCCTGCTGAACCTGCCAGAAAACGTCTCCGAGGACGCCTCCCCCCAGCCCGCTGATTCCGCTGACTATCATTGAGGTGCCCTTCGAGCGCATCAGGGTGGACCTAGTGGGGCCGTTGCCTAAATCTGCCCGGGGTCACGAACACATGTTGGTCATCGTCGATTATGCCACCCGCAGAGGTGGAAAGAGTACAAAAATATTCTACTCAAGTAAAAGTACCATTACATTACTGAAATTTTACTTAAGTACAAGTAAAAGTAACAGTCTAAAAATATACTCAAGTAAAAGTAAAAAGTAGCTCATTTAAAATTTACTCTGAGTAAAAAGTACTTAGTTACATTTTAACAATGACAGGGAGAAAAAAATGGGATAGACCAAAAGTGTCAAACTCAGTACCTGGAGGGCCACAGCCCTTCACAGTATAGATATAACCCTAATTAAACACATCTGATCCAGCTAAACTAATCATTTAGGCTTATTTGAAAACTACATGGTGTGTGTGTTGGAGCAGGGTTGGAACTAAACTCTTTAGGGCTGTGGCCCTCCAGTAACAGCCACCAGAGTTTGACACACCTGGGATATGGGCCTATAAATTTCAAACTAGGTGTTTTTAATTAAAGGAATCAGTTATTTAGAATAATAACACATTTAGGCTGTTACCAGGGAAATTAAATCAGTATCAACAAAATTAATCTTTGCAATGCAGAGGAAACACTGAAGCTTCATCTGAAGTGGCATATATGTATTTACACTGACATGAATGCATTTAGCCTGCAGTTACAAATGCAGAAATAATGTTTTGATAAATAAGACATAAAATGTGACCCTGAACCACAAAACCATAAGGGTCCATTTTCCTAAATTGCGATTTATACATCATCTGACAGCTGAATAAATAATATTTCCATTGATGTATGGTTTGTTATGATAGGACAATATTTGAAAATCTGGAATCTGAGGGAGCAAAAAATCCAAATATTGAGAAAATCTCCTTTAAAGTTGTTCAAATTAAGCTCTTAGTTTTGATATATTTACAGCAGGAAATTTACAAAATATATTAATGGAACATGATATTTACTTAATATGCTAATGATTTTTGGCATAAAAGAAAAATTTATAATTTTGACCCATACAATGTATTGTTGGCTATTGCTACAAATATACCCCAGCGACTTAAGACTGCTTTTGTGCTCCAGGCCAAGGTCACAAATGTTAAATAGTCATTTGAAATTAAAAAAATAAATAAATAAAAAGATACTTTAAATGTTAAATTAAAACCACCAGTAGGTGTCAGCAAGTCACTGATAAGAGAATCATTGCGATTGAACAGAATCAGTTAACCGGTTAATACATTCAGGAACAAAACAAGTCATTGCTCAGAGTCAGAGACGCAAAACTGTGTATGGTGGCTGTGTTTGGTATTATTTTTGTTGTCGAAATAGAGCAAAAACAGGCAATATGGTGTCTAAAACGTCTCTTAATTAACTTATTGTTATTTGAACTGTGTAAAAAGAAAAACTACAGGCCTATGTAATCATGGTGATTTTTTGAGAAAAACGGCATTCTTCATGTGATGTTGACTTACTATATTAAATTATATAAATATATACATTTTCTGCTTCATTCTAAACGCATTTTAACAGACTGAATCACGCAGTGAAAGAAAGCAGTCCAGATGCACGCGGATTAGTCTAATCTAACGTTACTAGATTTCACGGCACACTGTTTAGAGTGATTTGTTTGGTTTTTGGCAAAAAAACATCAATCGCACATCGTTAAAACAACAATTATTATATTATCGCAGATGATATCGCACACCCTGCACCACTGTCTTTTTGGCTCATTTGTGCAAAACCTTTTGTTAAACTGTTAAAGCTTCATTTTAACCACCAGTGCAATGATGTAAGTATTTACCTTATGTTACCTCTACATGCTTGCGAAGGGTTGATGTCGAGATGTTATAAGCTGCTAGTTCGGTCTCCTGAGGCAAACACAGCTTGCACTGCATAATAGAGCATGAATATATGGCCAGGGATTCACTTAATTTCCTTCGAGTTCAACTTCAGCAGAGTACGACGGGGTCTGGTTTTCAGCTGGGTCTGCAGCAATAACGCCTGTCATGTCCGTCTGCATCTTTCTTGTGATTTTTTGCGCCAGTTTCTTCTTCTGCCCATTATTTGCTGCAGTTGTTCCCACGGAGCGATTTCTTTTTACTCAGTAACGAATGTGTTTTAAAATGTAGCGAAGTACAATACTTCACACAAAATATACTTAAGTAAAAGTAAAATTACAGATTTAAAAAATTACTTACAAAAGTACAAGTACACAAAAAAGCTACTCAATTACAGTAACGTGAGTAAATGTAATTGTTACTTTCCACCTCTGGCCACCCGTTACCCGGAAGAAGTGCCCCTTCGAAAGGCCACCGCCAAGTCCATCGCTCACGAGCTCTTTCTGCTCTGCAGCCGGGTAGGCATCCCCCCCGAGATACTGACCGACCAGAGGACCCCCTCCATGTCCCGGCTAATGGCTAACCTGTGCACCCTGCTCAAGGTGAAGCAGCTGAGGACCTCCGTATACCACCCCCAGACTGACGGGCTAGCTGAGCGGTTCAACCAAACCCTCAAACAAATGCTGCGATGAGTGGTAGCCGAGGACAGGCGAGACTGGGACTTCATGCTTCCACATGTACTGTTCGGTATACGATAGGGTAACTCAGGCTTCGACCGGCTTCAACCCTTTCGAGCTGCTGTTCGGAGGCTAGCCCCGAGGGCTGTTGGATGTGGCGAGAGAAGCATAGGAACAACAGCCATTGTTTCATTAAGATGTGTTCTGCTAAAGAGACAAAATATTAGGCTGTAACAGCCAGCCTGCTGGTGGAAAATTCCCAGAACCCCTAAATCAAGTTAGGGTGGTACGAGATGACACCAGCAGGGGGGGGGGGCTAGTGGTCTAGGCAGAGATCTGCAGACAGAACGGCATTGTTTCACATGATCTGCCGGTAGAACACTTGGGTGAAACTTTCAGTATCGTTTTGGAAGAAGATGATTCTTCAATAAAAACCTTTTTATTCTTAAAACATCCTTCGTCTCGACTATCTTCATCCAAAGTTTCAACCACGTTAATGGCGCTGCGAGCAGTGTTCTGAGGGACAACATCGATTGAGAATTGGCGAACCCAGTCAAGTTTAGCCGGAGGGGTAAACACTCTCTTGTCCGAGAAAGCTTGCGATCCAGCCGGCACAGATAAACAAGGTAAGACAAAGATAAAATGACTTTGTCTAGTTAGACGATCGTGGGGTTTTTCGGGTAAGTGAGAGTTATGGTCCTCTGGTGAGAACGGAAAACGCTAAAATTATTCAGCCATAAAATTGTTAGAAATCCCCATAATCAGTGAAAAAGAACATGAATTGAAGGTGGATGAAAGATTAAAATGCTAAGAGAACTGAGGATGATGAAATAATAAAATAGAACTGAGATACGAGTTTTAATATTAAATAATAATAATAATAATAATAAGGACAGAGGCACGTGTCCTATAAAAATAATACAAATAGAACCGAGGTGCGTGTTCTATTTAAAAAATACAACCGATGTGCGAGTTGTCTCATACAACCGAGGTGCGGGTTGTATCAGGGGGAATCAAAGATAGAACTGAGGCGCGTGTTCTGAAAAATACAACCGAGGCACGAGTTGTATTTAGTGAAATCGATCGAGGCGCGAGTCGATTGATGACCCTAATAATTAATTGGAACTGAGTTATGAGTTCTAGAATGAATGCAACTGAGTTACGAGTTGTCTTAATGAATTAGAACCAAGTTACGAGTTCTAGAATGAATGCAACTGAGATACGAGTTGTTTTAATAAAATAGAATAATAAGATAGAAGAAAATCACTGGTTAAACTGGGAAGTATATAGTGTGGAATAATTAATTGAACGAGAACCTAATAAAAGTGAACTTACTGATAAACAGATCATAAAAAGACTAGATTTATGACTGGTTAACATCTGTGAACGAACAGTAAAAAAAATTAAGAGCTGGGAAACTGCTAAAATGTTTAAATTGGCTGCTATTGTTCACTAATGAGGATATAGAGATTAACCGCATAGATTAAATAAATATAGATTAAACGCACATTACAAAACCCAAATAATTGAATTAAGCCTGTGTATTGTAGAAGCTGAAGCTCTGCTCCTGTGGGCAGATATTGACTTTAATTTAGGCCCGAGAGGTCATAAAAGCAAAAGTGCACAACAGTAACTATCTGTTTCCAAGGGTAGGAGCTGTTTACCACACAAACCCAGACAGACATGGATGAGGTTAGAGCAAAGAAAAGGCTATTAGAAATAACCATAGCTAAATCACCTTTGGATTATATAACGGGGAAAAAACAGTAACAGTAGCAGATAAACTAAAAAAAGGAAACGCTAAAACTAAAACTATGTGGCCGGATGGAGGGACCTGGGATAGTCAAAATATAGAAGAAACATAAAAATTGTTAAATATGAAAAAAGAGGAGGGGACAGGAAAGATTAAACTAAAAAGGCAGCTGAGGGCTAGCATGATGGGTAAATGGAGAATATATAGGGACATGTGGGGAGTTGAGGTAGGTCGACTAATGAGGGAAACAGTAGAGGCTACGGGTGTGGAAAAGTTAGCTGAAAAAATGGCTAGCCTTAACCCTCCGCCTAGCATGGGACAAAAGATACCTAGTGCCCCACCTCCATACAAAGAAAAACTGACCATGACTGAGCTCCCAGCATATTGCACAAAAAAGGAGTAGAAAAGCATGTAGTGATTTAAGAGGGAGAAGAAACCACAGGGAAGATAGTGGCAGGAACGCTTAGATTAAAAAGCATAAATTTAGGTGGAAGATAATGAAAGTATGACTGGCCAGAGAGAGTCAGGACAGGCCAAAATAAGGGAAGACAGACAAGATATTAACCGTGCTGAATTATGGGGGACATTCAGAGACAAGTTTCTCACAAAAATGTCCAAAAACAGGCAGCTGATGAAACAACTGAGGATAATTTCAATCAATGGATAAATGAGCAGGTGCAACATTGGTGAAATATGACTAATGAAAATGTGACTTTCGATAAATCTTCCCTGTGTGCACAGCTGTTACCTATCTCAGTACAGGGTAAACTGAGAGACATACTGGGACTGGATGAGATGGACCACGATCAATGGTCTGAGACTGTGAGACATTTCGTTAAAACTCACCAGGAAGCAGAACTAGCTCTGGAAAAGCAGAGCAGAGAGGTCACTCGAAAGCTAGCGCAAGCTAACCTGGAACAGCTAAAAAAAAGACAAGAAACTGAAAGGTACATATGTAGTGAGGGGTGAGGCTGGAGGATCTGAGGAGTCCACAGGGGGAAAAGGGCTGAGTCAGAAAGTTGAACCGACATCAAAGTCAGCAAAACCCCCAACCTATAGTTGTAAATGTGCAGCTACCACAGGGGTACCATCCTCAGAAAAGCTATAGAAGAGGATCAGGGCGAGGCAGGCCGATGACAAGAGGAAGAGGTGATGTAGGAAGAAAGAGAATAATTAAAGACAGGCAGTCAGTGGAATGCTATGGGTGTTATCAGCTAGGACACACAAGAGCCGAGTGTCATATAAACCCATGGCCAGATAAACAATAGGAATTTTCAGAGAACCCTACTGTAGGCCAGCAAGTGGTGTTATCAAAAAGCGAAGAGGAGGAACCAATTATAGAGTGTAAAATTAACGGAAAAATTATTAAAGCAATGGTGGATACTGGGGCCACCTACACTTGCCTAAAAACCTCCGAAGTAAGATTGGTAAAATCTAACACCCTGATAAGAACAGTGGGATTCTCTGGAAATAAAACAAGCATAGCTATGAGCCAACCAATTGACATAGAAATAGAAGGAAAAACAGTGAGAATGCAAGTACTAATGGCAGAGCATGCTCCAAATTTGATAGGAAGAGATGTACTGTGCGCTTTGAATGCAAAAATAACCATGAAACCCTGGGGACTGTCACTACAGTGTTCAGTAAAAGGAGAACAAACTGAAACTCAGACAGTTAGATCAGTGGACTACTGGGTTACAGCAGAAGAGATAATGAAAAAAGGCCATCAAGAAATAAAACACAGGAAAGGGAGACTGCCGATATTAAAAGGACATTATACAACAAGATACAGTGAGGGAGGAAGGGACAAAAAATATGAGAAAGAAATCAGGATAGGAGAAAAAATATATCTTACCACAGACGGGATAATCATTTCAAAAGTAGGGGCAGCTGTGAGGCTCAGAAGGGTAGAAGGATTTAAAGTGGAAGAAAGTTGCCCACACATTAGCCTGTACGTTTATGGAGATCATAGAGCCAGGGAATTAGGCAGAGAAGTTCAGAAATCATGGAGAAAGGACTGGATAATGACCCAAGGGCACTGGGTGAGCAGTGATGGGAAAATGGAGCTATACAAATTCGACATGTCAGAGGAAGGCACCAGAGAGGAGATGATGATTATGGAGGAATATGCAGAAAAATTAATGATGGGAAGAATACCAGAAGAGCTGTGGGCCAAAGGGGATTTTGACATAGGATAATTGAAGTGCAATCCAATAGAAATCAAAATAAAACAGGGTAGCCAAAGACCATTCAGACAGCAATATAAAGTAAAACAAGAAGCAGAAGAGGAAATTGAGCCAGTAATAAGGGGACTAAAAGAAGCTGGTATAGTGGTGACTGTAAAAAGTGCATGTAATACACCAATATTACCAGTGAAAAAAACAAACGGCAAATGGAGAATGGTGCATGGCCTATGGTGGTTCTGCATTTTTCACCATACCATTAAGTGAGCAAAGTAGACATTTGTTTGCATTTACCTGGAAAGGAGAGAAATGATCATACTCAAGGTTACCCCAGGGATTTATACAATCTCCACACATATTTAATCAGACATTAAAAAATGAGATACAGTTACAGGCAGACCCTAGAGCAGTATGCATAAAATACGTCGATGACATTTTAGTGGGACATGAAACCTATGAAGGATGCTTAAGAAAAACAGAAGAAGTGTTAAAAGAGTTACACAAAATAGGCATGAAGGTATCAAAAGACAAACTGGTAGTGGCAGAAAAACATTTGTTTACCTAGGAAGGCAGATCAGCAAAGGAAAAAAAGGTTTGGCTGACAAAAATATAGAAACAATTAAACTATACAACAAAACAAGAATAGTGAAAGAAATTATTGGATTCTTAGGAACTATGGGCTTTTCTAGCTAATTTATTCCAGAATATGCAGAAAAGTCAAAGAATTGAGGAAATTATGAAAAGGGCAGGTATGAAAGATTTGAGAGCAGAACTAAAGTGGACTGATGAGGGAAACGAACAATTTGAAAACATAATTAACTATGATCAACCATTTTATGTAGATGTGGCAAGGAAAAAGGGAGGCCTAGCCACAGCAGTTCTATTTCAAGGAGAAGGAAAATACAAACGTGCACTGGGATGGTACTCCACTTACTTACAGGGTTTAGATGATTGGACTGACTGTGAAAAGAACTTGGAGGCAGTATTTTGGGCGTATCACAAGGTGAGTAAGCTAACCATAGGAGGGAGAGTAGAAATAAGATCAACACATGAGGTAATGGGAATAACTTAACAAGCCAGATTCAACCTGAGTGTAGGACGTAGAATTAAATATTTGGAATTATTGGAGAAACACAACCTAACTGTTAGAATAATCAAAACTAAAAATGAAGCCAACAGACTGTTGTTCTTTGATGAGGGAGAGCCTCATTGTTGTGAGGATGAGGGCAGAAAAGACATGAAAATAAGACCAGACTTAAAAATTGACTTGATGGAAGGTAGAAGGACTCTATTTGTTGATGGATCATGCGGAAAAAATGAGAAATGGGTAAGTGAGATGGGGTATGGAATAGCAGAATGGATGGATGGACAGCTAGAAGAGCTAAGAGGAATAAAAATAGAAATGGAATTATGTCAGCCCAAAGAGCAGAAATAGTGGCACTAACAGAGACGTGTAGGATACTAGAGGGTGAGAAGGGAACCATATTTACAGATTCGGCTTGTGGGTTTGGAGTGTGTCACTATTATGGAAAAATATGGGCTAGAAATAATTTTAGGAAGACCAATGGGAAACCAATCAAGCATGAAAAAGAGATCAGGGACCTGTTACAATCATGCTTGGGGCCCAAGGAACTGAGTATAGTGAAGTGCGATGCACATCAAAAGGGGATCACATTAGGAATTGTCTTTGCAGACCAAACAGCAAAAGCAGCAGCAAAAAGAGAAACAGAACCAGGGAAAGGGATTTTAGTATTAACCAGGGCTCAGATAGCTAAAAAAAAACTGAATGCATACAGTTAGACACAATAATCAAACAAAATAACATGTCCTAGAATGCAAGATAAAGTCAATGAGTTTTTAACACAATTTCATCCTCAGTCTCAAGGCAGAGTCGAACGAATGAATCAAACACTAAAAGGAAAGCTTTCCAAAAATATGTGCACAAACAGGCCTGAATTGGATAACAGCGCTACCAATAGCCCTAATGGCGATAAGGGGAAGTACAAACGGAACTAAATTGACACCTCACGAAATGGTTACGGGGAGGAGAATCCCAAGAGGAGACAGAGAAACAATAGAAATAGAAGACATAGACAAATTGAAAAGTGAATTAGATAAATATGTGACAACTCTAACCAAAATTCATGCAAGTATTTTTCAGATGAATCCCGACCAAGAGAAACTCCAGATGAATCAAACAGAAGTGGACCGATAGCAGTGGGGGATCTGGTCTACATAAAAGTGTATCGAAGGAAGTGAGACGAACCCAGACGTGAAGGGCCGTATGAGGTGACATCTGCCACTCCCACATCAATCAAAGTGCAGGGATCAAACTTCTGGTACCACATTTGCCTTAAAATAAACACAAACAAAAGCGAGGTAATAACACACGAAGCAAAGAACCTGTTGGAAAGCCCTGAAGAAGAAGCATTGGGTCACTGCATAAGTAAAGACTGTGCCCTAGGGGCAGGAATAGCCTTAGAATTTAGAAACAGATACGGGGTAGATGAATTAGTGGAACAACAAAAGGGGATGGGAGAGTGTGCATATGTAGAAAAAGAAGGAAGAAGGATACTACACTTAATTACCAAAGAAAAAGCAAGTGACAGACCTACTTACGTCAATTTGGAACAGAGCCTAATAAACGCCAGAAGGATCTGTCTAGAGCAAAACATAACCACTTTAGCTATCCCAAAGATAGGGTGTGGATTGGACAGATTAGAGTGGTCCAAAGTAGAGACATTAGTTAACAACGTTTTTGGAGAATCAACCATACATGTAAAGGTTTATACTCATCCAAATGAGGATGTGGTGGTTGATAGTGATAGGACTGATGGAAATTAATGGGATAGTGGTACAAGCGGCTGTGACAATAACGGCTGTAGAAAACAAAGAAAAGACAGGACAAATTGACCTATGTGACATAGTTAACTGTGGTGGAAACAAGATAGCATGGAGGGGGTATGATGTGTATGGGTGTGTATAGCCTTCGAGCGTTCGCACTCCCACGGGACCCTGGTGTCACACATGGCATGATGTGAATTGGAGCACCAAACCAAATTATAAGATAACCAATAGAAATATCATAACCAATAACATTTAAATATTAAGGAGTCATGGGGGAATAAAAGAAAATATGAATTCCCTGATAATAACAATAAGTCCTCTAAATAAGATGGATATATGGGTAACAATAGGAGTAGATTTGACTGGGACAGACCCAATTGGACTAATATGGCCATTATGGTGGCAGTAGCAGTGCTGGGTCTGTGTGGGTGTTGTTGTATACCGTGTATAAGGGGTTTGGCACAACGTGAGATTGAAACTGGAATGACTAAAGTAATGGCATCCGAGGACTCAGAAGAGGAGAGCTGTGCAGTGTAAAAAGACTGTGAGGAGGAATAACACGGCCAGGCAACAACAACCACTGGGTGCTAGTAACCCAACCTACGGCCAGGCTCTCTACCTAGCACAAAGCTAGTGAGCTGAAGACAACGAAGATGCATTTTTTACACATACACATATAGGAAATATAATGTTAGGTCTGTCTATATTAAAGGACAACAATCACAATTACTAACTGTTTTTTGTACTAACTTTATTGTTTAAACGTTAATGAGGATTGAAAATCCTCAAAAGGGGGAAATGTGGAAGAAAACAGTATGATTTTGTTAATCATTTAATACTCATGTTTATGTTGAATATGTTAAAATTAATTATTTATCTGTTTCTATGAATGTCTCACATTGGATGTTTCACATTAAGAAGTGTCTTGCCAAAGAGACAAAATATTAGGCTGTAACAGCCAGCCTGCTGGTGGAAAATTCCCAGAACCCCTAAATCAAGTTAGGGTGGTACGAGATGACACCAGCAGGGGCTAGTGGTCTAGGCAGAGATCTGCAGACAGAACGGCATTGTTTCACATGATCTGCCGGTAGAACACTTGGGTGAAACTTTCAGTATCTTTGGGCTGAAGACGATTCTTCAATAAAAACCTTTTTATTCTTAAAACAGCCTTCGTCTCGACTATCTTCATCCAAAGTTTCAACCACAGCAGCAGCGACATTACAACCGAAGAGGAGCCTCGAGAATTCCAGCCTGGATACCGTCTGATGGTCCTTGTCCCCAACACAGCCTGCATATTCCTGGCCAGCTGGCAGGGCCCATATACCATCACGGAGAAGATTAGTCCCATCACTTACCGTGTCCGCCAGCCGGGACGGTGGAGGGCAGACCAGCTATATCACATCATTTGCTGAAGAAATGGGTGGGGACAAGGGACCAGCACGCCGCCCTCACTACAGTGGAGATGGTGGTCATGGACGTCAACCCACAGCTGTCGGCGGCTCAGAAGGCCGAGCTTGCAGCAACTTCCGCCACCTAAACAAAGTCTCTGAGTTTGACAGCTACCCAATGCCCTGGGTGGATGAGCTCCTGGATCGCCCGGTACATCTCCACACTTGACCTCACGAAAGGGTACTGGCAACTGCCCCTCTCCAAAACTACCAAACCCAAAACGGCCTTCAGTACCCTCAGTGGACACTGGCAATACCGAACCCTTCCCTTCAGATTGCACGGGGCTCCTGCCATGTTCCAGCGCATGATGGAACATGCGTTGGATCTTGCTGCAGCCCCACCAGTCATATGCCACGGCATACCTGAATGATGTGGTAATCCACTCCGAGCGTTGGGGAGACCACCTAGACCATCTGCGGAGGGTGCAGATGGAGCTATGTAGGGCTGGGCTCACCGCCAACCCCTGCAAATGTCACCTGGGCCTATCTGAGGCAAAGTACCTGGGCTTCCAGGTCGGACGGGGCCTCATCAAGCCCCAGGAAAAAAGTGGAAGTAGTCCGGTCCTCCCCGAAACCCAGCAACTACCTCCTGGGCCGTAAGTTCACCCTCATTACGGAACACACGCCCCTCCAGTGGATGGCCTGGGCCAAAGACTCGAACGCCAAAGCCTTCTTGGGGTTGGCGGGGTACTAACGCTGTTTCGTCCCTAACTTCTAATGAAAGACTTGATCAGGAAGGGGCAGCCAGAGAAGGTGTGCTGGACACCCGAAGCGGAGGATACTTTCCAGAATGTGAAGACAGTGCGCACCTCGGAGCCGATCCTGCGAGCCCTGGACTTGATGAGCATCCTGAGTCCACATTCAGCGTTGCCCAGGAAACTTACGGGGAGCACCTGCTCACAAGTCATAACGGGCTGATTAGTCGAACCTGCAGCTCGTCAACCCACCTGCACATAAGCAGCGTGCTCACTGACGAAGGGGGAGAAAACTCTCCATGAGACAGTAGATTAACACTCTCTCTTTTCCGTTCCAGAAAGCAGTGGGTTACCGATCAGCACAACCACGAGTACCGCACGGATTCACCCGCATCTGGACACGACCGAGAGCACCTCTCCGAGCAAGAGCACCATCACCACTCCTTTCTTTCAATAAAATCCACCCTCCAGGGCCTTAAACTGAGCTCTCCTTGTCACGTGATCCTTCCCCCCTGCCACAATATATATATATATATACACATATATATATTTATAGATCAGTTTCAGTAAGTATGATGGATCTTGGAAGCTTGTTGAAAATAAGGTATTAATTCATGTTACAGCATATAAAGTGTATAAGGAAAATGTGTTTTATTTTCCAGGGTTTTCCTGTACAGTCAGTATCTGTGGACTCTGGTGTATCTAAGCTAGTGGTAAGTGGTTAGAGTTTTTATTTTTATTTTTTTATTACAACATTCATAATTGTCATCAATAGACACTAGGCTTATCCCAATGAAAAAATATTTAAATACATTTTCAGGTATTGTGAAATTAACAGTATCCCAATGAAAACATTTAAATACATTTTCAGGTATTGTCAAATTAACAGTTTGATTTATATTTAAAGTTGTAAAAAATGTTTTATCTGTTTGGCAGTATGCTCTTTACATGATGCTTAACTGGGAGTTTGACCTCACCCAGGTAAGCAAAGTATCCTTGCCTTTTCTATATTGGTAAAAGGTATTACTTTTGGACATTTAAACATCAATTTCCAAATTCATCTTTTGCTTTTCAGCATGATATGGCCCATATAAAGAGTTGTTGGGTGAATCTCTTATCCAAAATGATACATGGTAGGTATATGGGAATAAAATCTATTTTACACAAGTAATGTTTAGTAATAAGTTACATTTGTGTTTTATTGTTGCTTTTTGCATATCAATTTTGCAGTGCAAATCAGCCATGTCGGAAGCATTCAAGGAGGAGACAACAGCAGGAAGTTTTATGGGATGCTTTTGTCACTGTTTGCATTGTACATTACATTTTCTTTTGTGTTTGTTTATTTTATTATTAAAGTCTTTAAATGTTCGCCGGTTCCCGCCTTCTTCCCGATCTGCAAACTGTGTTACAAACACAAACATTGATATGTATACGTACACACACACTTTTATATATATATACAGTACATACCACACACACACACACACACACACACACATTTATATATATATTAGTGGTGAGCGTTATCGGCGTTAACGTGCTGCGTTAACGTGAGACTCTTATCGGGCGATAAAAAAATATCGCCGTTAATCTATTCTCAAAGTTGGGTTGGGAGCTGGGTCTATACTACGCAAGCTATGATGACTTTCACCCTGATATTTTAGCGGATGTATACCTAGCGAATTGCACTGTAGGGGCGAGCGAGTCTTGAACTAGAGGCTCGCAGTCCGTGATGGACAGATTGTTAACGGCTGGTCTATGTGGTAATACAATCGGGCAGGACATCCAAGCGCTCACCTATCATTCATCAACCTCAAATATGGCTTTTCATCTGAAAGATGTATGTTGTAACAACTTTACATGGCGCTCAATATGATGTTAACCTAGAGAAATGCGCTATTGAAGTGTTTGTGTGGAAGCGTTTGCTGCAGGACAGGCTCCGGTGCTCACTTGCTCTTACATCTCCGTCATTCTTGGTCATACAGATAAAAGTAGCCTAATACATCTTTCGAATCTGTAAAGACTCTCGTTTATTTGTGTGCACTCAGAATAACAACGAAGCGTTCGCTTTTAAGCAAACAGGATGCGCTTTAGGTCTCATGTGAACTTGAGCGAGAAACTTGAAACTCCGTCTTTGAAAAATATATCTATAGAGTGAAATGTCTAAAAATAAAAATAGAAGGCGTGTGTGTTAGCATGGATGATTTACATGAAATTTAATCTGTGCAACACTGTGCATAAGATGGCTTTCAGTTCAATATAATAACAAAAACGACATTTTGGGTTTTATTCAACTAATAAGGTGGGCGCTGTGATCTGTACTATATTTTTACTGTAATTGACAGTTATCGGCAAAAAAAAAAAAAAAACAACACGGGAGTGGGAGGGAATGGGAGTCATTCTTCCGGGAGTGGAGCAGGATTTTCCCCAGTTTTTCGTGGGATTGGGACGGGAAGAGATTAAAGTTTGTGATGCATTTTGGAAACAGGAGATGAGCCCTGGTCTAATCGCCACCTGGCTTGAGAAACCCGTTCTCAAAGACTTACTTTTAGTCATTATTTGGGTAGCACACATATTCTGAATGCCTTGGCAGAATTCAAATGAGCCATTTTAATCTAGATTAATTCCAAGATTAATCTAGATTAATCTAGATTAAAAAAATTAATCTATGCCCACCACTAATATATATATATATACAGTTTGAATTTAAAGTTTACCCAAAATATTTTTTTCTTCTTTATACTTGATTAACATTTTTATCAAAGAATACACAATACTGAATAATATATATACTTACTTAAATAAGTATTAACGTTTGTCATAAACTGATATACTCATGTATTTGTCGTCTTGCCGCTGACTGCAAGTGGCAGCCTCTTCCAACTTCCGTTTTTTTGTGACAGTTGACATCTGGTTTTAATGGCAGGCCACTGGCAGCAACTTCCTGTTGACAGCTGCCGAATTTTGTTGAATTTTTCGATTTTTCCTTTCTTATATTACCATTTTTGATAATTATGCTGCATTATGAAAGTGTCTTATGCTCATCAAGCCTGCAATTATTTGATAAAAAATACAGTAAACTTTAATATTGTGAAATATTACAATTTAAAATAATGTTTTTCTATTTTAATATACTTTAAAATATCATTTATTTATGTGATTCAAAGCTGAATTTTCAGCATCATTACTCCAGTCTTCAGTGTCATATGATCCTTAGATCCCTAGAAATAATTATAATATTCTGATTTATTATCAATGTTGGAAACAGTTGTGCTGCTTAATGTTTTGTTTTTATTTTAATTGTGATGCTTTTGGGGGGTTCATTGATAAATAAAAAGTTAAAAAAGAATACCATTTATTCATGCAATATGCATTCTAACAATATCAATCTTTACTATCACTGTTTCTATCAATTTAACAAATCCTTGCTGAATAAAAACTAATTTCTTAAAAGAAAAAAAAAATACTGACCGCAAACTTTTGAACGGTAGTGTAAATTGTTACAAAAGTTATATTTTAAATAAATGCTGTTCTCATTGAACTTTTTCTTCATTAAAGAATTCTGAAAAAAGCATAACTTTTTTACAACATTGCTAATAGGCCTAAATTAGCCTAGCATAACATTTATTTTAAAGTATATTAAAATTTTGATCAAATAAATGCAGGCTTGATGACCATAAGTGACTTATTGCAAAAATATAAAATATTAATGTATCCAAACTTTTAACCTATAATTTTTTTACATTGTCCCTTTTTTTAACATTTGAGCTCCTGTCCCTGAGGAAATCTCTGCACGTCCCTGTTCAGGTGCCATGGAAGACGCGCTATTTTACGGATTAAAAATAAAAGAGTAATAAAATATAAGCACTGTCTGTTTGCTTATGTGCATCAATCGGAGTGTAAAGGGTGAGAGATGTTCAGGCAGGTGAAAAGTGTTTGGTTAACGGTGAATATTGACCTATATCATCTGTCCTGTTGCCGAGCCCCGCCTTGATGTAATGATTGACAGCCAGGGGGCGTGCTCAGTTCGGAATGCATTTTCAAATCCACAACGACAAACTATATTCCTCGTGGGGTATTTAATAAAAATGCAATTTAAATGTCATATATGTAAGTGCCAATGCATTTAAGAAAAATAAAAGACTTTTAAATCACCATTTTGCTACTCTTTTGCTGCACCTTTGGCTCAGAATGCATTTTGAAACTCTCGTTGCATTTTGCAACAATTATCACGCAGTATCACGATGAAAATGCAATCTCAAGTGTCCTACCCCTAAATCTAAATGCATTTAGTAAAACAGCATTTAAATGATCATTTTGCTACAGTTTTTGCTTGGATATGTTAAACATATCTAATCAATTTGGGTAATACATATTCATTTTGCAACTTATAAAGCTTTAAAATATGTTTTTAATTTGCATAATAAAACTAGTGTAGAAAATGACAAATTTAAATGATATAATTACATTTTCATTTTGCACTAAATGTTGCACATATGGTATGGGAAAATTTAAATACAGAAATCCATTGCTATTTTGTATATTACATTGCTAATTTAATTTTGCTACACATATGCTTCCATAGGGGAACAGCCAGGGGTAAGAAAATCTGATTATAACCTGAATAAAGTGATAAACAAAAACAAAAAACAGATAACATAAAATCAAGTAAGCAAATTAATAAATAAATAAACACATAAATAAATACAATATAAAGTAATAATTTTACAGGGGAATTCTGAAAAAGGCACATGAAGTTTGAGCTTTTCAAAATATTGTTGTAACTCTCTAACAAACACCATAAAATGCGGCTTATTGTTGGAAATAATATACAAAATATACAAACATAATACAAATGTGCACAGAGTGGTTGTAGATGCTGTAGATGGCAGTGTACTAGTGTGTTAAAGTGCAGTGCATGCTACATTGAAGTCCATTTGGTAAAAAAAACACAAAAAAAACAAACAACAACAAATTAGATTTGTGGTGGTGGTGGAGTTAAATGTGCATGGTGATTGGTATGGACAGAGGAGAGGTGTACTGTGTGAGTGTCAGTTCTGAGTGTTTAGCAGCCTGATAGTCTGAGGGAAAAGCTGTCCGTCAGTCGGCTTGTGCGTGTTCGGATACTGCATAACCTTCTGCCTGAGGACAGCAGAGAGAACAGTCCATGGCTTGGGTGGCTGGAGTCACTCATGATCCTCCAGTATTTCCTCATGCACCGCCTGGTGTAGATGTCCTGGGGGGAGAGAAGCTCACCTCCTACAGTGTGGCGGGCAGTTCGCACAACCCTTTGCAGAGCTTTGCGATTGCTGCTGGTGCTGTTTCCATACCAGGCAATGATGCAGCCAGTCAGGATGCTTTCCAAAGTGCAGGTGTAGTGGAGGGTGTGGGGACTCATTCCAAATGTTCTCAAGCGCCTGAGGAAAAATAAGCATTGTTATGCCTTCTTCAGCACTGCATCTGTGTGAGCAGACCATGTCAGGTCCTCAGTGATGTGGACTCCTAGAAACTTAAAGCTACTGACCCGTTCCACAGGTGTCCCGTCGATGATGATGGGGGTGTGTTCTCTCTTCTGTCTCCTGAAATCCATCACAAGCTCATTGGTTTTGTTGATGTTGAGTGAGAGGTGATTTTCCTGGCACCAGCGTGTCAGAGCATGCACCTCTTCCCTGTAGGCCATCTCATCGTTGTCAGTAATCAGACCTACTACCGATTTGCCAAACACTGGGCGGGAGAGGGATTTTAACAACGCCAACTTAAGGAAAATAGCTCCAAAATACATTCAACACATCACCATAAAAACTCCTTGATCATGATCGCGATCATGTTTTGGATCACTGAGTGTTTATGGTGATGTGTTGAATGTTGGAGCTATTTTCCTAAGTTGCGGTTTCCTGCTCATTTATACTTCCGACAGTTCCTTGGAGTGCTTGTTCTATGTTGGCTTGAGGGGGGATGTAACCAGTTGTGATTATGACCACTGTAAATTCCCTCGGAAGCCGGAATGGTCGACACAGCAGAGTGAGGTATTCCAGATCAGGGGAGCAGAATAATCTAACAGAGTGTATGTTCCTCTCATCGCACCACGAGTTGTTAATAAAGAAACAAACACCCCCTCCTCTGCTTTTCCCCATGAACTCTTTCATGCTGTCCGCGTGGTGCACGGAGAATCTCGAGAGTTCTATAGCTGAATCTGGAATCTCCACAGATAGCCAGGTTTCTATGAGGCAGATCATGCAACAGTCCCTTGTTTCTCGTGGTAGGAGATAGGCACCCGCAGTTCGCAGAGTTTGTTGTCCAGTGAAAGTTGTTGTCCAGTGAAATTTAGCCAGCAGAATAATAGGGAGCGGAGGTCGAAAGGCACGGCGTCTCAGTCTGACGAGGACGCCAGCTCTCTTCCCTCTTTTTCGGCTGCTTTTCCGAAAAAGAGGGAAGAGGGAAATATTTCCAAAAAGAAGGAAATCTTTCCAAAACAAAGAAAATTGAGAGTAAACTAAATCAATTACAAACTTGCAAAAACTGTTCCAAAACACTTTAGTATAATTACAGTACCAAAATAAATGTACAATAGTTTCATTTTGTACATTACAAAATTTGCACATTGTGTCAATATCAGTTTTATTTTAGGTAACTATTCACTGGGTAGAATCTCTGGATTAATTTGAAAAATACTTCTCTGACTTTTTTCACAATAAGGTATTTATTTGGTAAAAGCCAAACTTTTTCCAGTTTACAATATTAGTCAAATTACTACAATAGGCAATAACATTCAATTCAAGATGATTTGTATAGCGCTTTTTACGATACAATCGTTGCAAAGCAACTTCACACGACATTAAGTTTCTAAAATAGATTTATATTGTAGAAACTCAATATAATTAAATTTGGTTAATTCAGTATAATCGCTGATGGTTAGCTTCCTCTGAGGACCTCCGAGGGTTTGACATCATCTCTTCTCAGGTGTTTGGTCATCTCAGATCATTTAAGACTGAAGCTTGTATAATTCCTAGTTACCACAGGATGTTAATCCCGTGGCAGAAACAGAGAAACAAATAAAGACAATTAGCATAGCTGATGTTCCATCCAGGCAAAAATGATCTGTTCAACCCAAGCTAAAGCATAATAATATGCGTTTGATCAGATATAACTGTAGTACAATATTATGAGATGCATTATATGAATGCTTGGCTAAATAGATGTGTCTTTAATCTAGATTTAAATAGAGAGAGTGTGTCTGAACCCCGAACGTTATCAGGAAGGCTATTCCAGAGTTTGGGAGCCAAATATTAAAAAGTTCTACCTCCTTTAGTGGACTTTGCTATTCTAGGTACTACCGAGAATCCAGAGTTTTGCAACCTTAGGGAGTGGGTTGGATTGTAGCGTGACAGAAGGTTAGTTAGGTACGCATGAGCTAAATAATTTAGGGCGTTATAGGCAAGTATTAATATTTTTTAACTGATACGGAACTTAATAGGTAGCCAGTGCAGAGACTGTAAAATTGGAGTAATATGATCACATTTTCTTGATCTGGTAAGGACTCTAGCTGCAGCATTTTGTACTATCTGTAGCTTGTTTATTGAAGATTCAGGAAAACCAACTAGCAGTGCATTACAATAGTCCAGTCTGGAGGTCATGAATGCATGAACTAACTTTTCTGCATCAGAAACACTTAACATGTTCCATAGCTTAGCAATGTTTCTAAGATGGAAGAATGCCAAACATATGGTTTGGATACAACTTCCTTCTGAAAAAGAGCAAAAATCAGTTTGTTACTTGGATGTGGTACGAGACAAGCTTTACCCACTGTTGTTTGGAATGGATCACAAAGAGGTGGTATGGTATATAGAGTTATATCAAGACCTTTAAACAGTGTAATGACTCCTGAAGAAACAGCATCAAAGACAATTGCAAATTCTTTGGGTGAAACGTAAAAGTTAAACTTCTGTTAAAACTCATAATATGACAGAAGAAGACCATTTTCATTAAAAAGACCACAGACTAAAATGATTTTATTGTTATACCAATTCTGAAAAAATAAAGATTTGTTTTTATAGAGTATATTACGATTGTTCCATATAAAAAAAGAGTGTTGAGAGAAATTGTGCTTATAAATAAGAGACCAAGCTAGAAGCATTTGCTTGTGGAATTAATTAACAGGTAATTTTTCAATATTATAATTACATAGAGAAAGAAAATTTAGGCCACCCAGCTGTGAAAAAATATAATTAGGGATATAATTCCAACTCGACGAGGGACATTTTAAGAAGTGTTTCATCCAATTCACTTTAAAAGTGTAATTTAGAGTATTGAAATCTAGAAAATGTAGTCCTCCATTTTCATACGTGTTCATCACAACTGTACTCTTAATTTACTCTTAACTGTAATATTTAAATATCACTGTCACGGTACATTAAGCATTCTTTATATAAGAGGAAAATGCTTAACGTTTAAATAAACACGTTGGGTTCACGTTTTGGGTTTATGTGCGTATCTGCATATGCTTTACAATTTTGTATTTCACTGTCTTTGGTACATTAAGCCACACGATGTTAATTATTAAACCAAACAGAATCAAAACTTTCAAAAACAGGCAGCAATATGATTATTTTATTGAATGACAGGCAGTGGGTTTAATCGGAGACATTATTAATAGATTTACTATCAGGCGTCTTCTCGTCATCTCCGCGACCTGCTTCCCTTGGGATTTTCACACAGAGAAAAGGCTAAAAATACACTGCATTGCCCAGTTTTCTCTCAAAATGAGTACCGGAGTTACTTTGATGCCTCCATCGTAACCATGTGGCGATGGTGAATCTCACCCATTCTGACTCCACTCTGGAGAAAAGTGGGGTTTCGCCATATTAAGAGGGTGTGAAAGCAACTGCGCGACACCCTGATTAGGCGAGTGGCTGGTCCTGTGGAGCGAATCCTCAACAATCTAATCCACCAAAGGAATGGTCTCATGTGGAGCAATCCTAGAGGTAGCACAGGGGAGGCTGCGGCCATAAGGCCTAGGAGCCTGCGACAAGTTCTCACAGAGACATGTTGGCCTAGCTTGAAACGGGCCAAACATGAGTTGAAACTGGAGATCCGGGCAGGAGCCAGACCATGACACCGGACAGCTCCTCTTTCATCCTCCCTGCAGGCCAAAGGAATGCACTTCTCTGTATCTCTGCTCCGTGCAAAGAACATCCAAACTTTTGACTTTCTCCCAAAATGACATTCATTTATTCCATCACTATTAGAACAAAGATACCCAGGAAGGATGTGCTTGATGTCGTTCATATGCTTGCTGTGAATATTTGGAATGTAGGATGTTTTAATCTGTGCCTTAACCTGTGTAGTAGATACAATTCGTAGAAGTACTTTGTGTGTCAAATGCGGAATGTTTGGTGCTGAATGGAAGCTGTCGTTGTCAGCAATAAGTTGGTGTGGATGACAGTTAAGCTTTAGCATCATAATGTATGATTACAGCACGTATAGAGGTCAGCAAGGATATTTACATTCATGAGATGAATTGACTATCAGATAATGTAGGCGCGGCAAAAGAAGCTGTACTGGGCAGGGCTCCGCCCCACAATAACAATCTAATTGGGACAGCCGCCCGTGCGTGGACCCAAATCGATCTGTTTAAAATGAACACAACAGCTTTTAATGGAAGCTTTTTCTTCTCACTCGCTGCTCGCTGAAAGCTTCAGCTTCGTCTTCACTGTTCGCGCTGGAAGAGCTCGACCCCCGCCTTACCATCAGGCTGACTTGCAAAGACTTTGGCTTGGCTCACTGATTGCACTTCGAATCGTCCATGACCGTAACATTTGGTCGATAACATAACAACACTACAAATACTAAGTCAAACTCCTGAAGAAACCTTAAAAGCCTGAAACTACGCGGAAGGAAGAGAAGAACTTCAAGGGTCATCGTGTCACAAAGGAACCAGGCAACCGCTAATCGCAGGAGGGGTTCCCTCAGTGACATCATCCCACGAGCCAATCAGCCGCCAGGATTCCCTCAGCCATCTGAGGGAAACACGCGGAAAGGTCTGAGGCCAACTCAACTGAAAGCAAGAAGACCGAACAAATCTCTATTCTTACTGAACTGATGAATTGATCTGTATGCAGAAAAGATAGCAAAGTCTTCTTCTAGTTAAAGTTTCGAGATAGCAACAGAGTGATAGCCTTAAAACTCTCTCTTCAAACCGCAAAACTCCTGATATGTGTGTGCGTATGTTTATGTGTGTATATGTGTTTTGTTAAGTTTAGTCCATGTATTGTAGAATAACAGTTAGCAAATAAACCTTGTTTCTTTTATAAAGAATGTCTTGGGCTGTGTGATTTTCAAGTTTTAAACTATTTGCCATGGATTGCGTTACCTAGCTCAAATTGGATAAAGTACCAATTTTGTTTGTTTTTATCGTTGGCCACAAAGCAACTTAAACGAAATTGTTAAAGATATACTGATGTTAATGGTCACTGGACGAGTCATTAATAAAGTATAAATCATAAGTTAAAGATTAATATCACTTTAATCAAAGCAATATTGAATCTTTAACAAATGATTCCCCAAAGCTGAAATAATAGCTTCTAGATTTATTACAGAAATGGTGGAGGAAAATCTGGCATTAGTTGACTTGAAAATTCATAACGCATTCATAAGAGTCAAGTTGTGTATTGTTCAGTTTTATCCGGAAAAATAGATTATATACAGATGAACAGCGTTTGTTTGTAATACTGTATTCTTGTTTGTGGCACACGGTGAGTGTTGAATGAAAGACACACCGTGCACCGCGAGTTGTTGTTAAGAAGGAAATTAACTGCAGTAAATAATTAATATTGGTCTATTAAGACAAAATTAAGTTGCTCTAAAAGGGCATGAGAGACAAATGAGCGGATTCCTAATTTCTCTCTTCAAGGCCTTCATAGTATGATTTGTTAAGTGCGTATTCCATTTCCAAAATTCATCTATGCTATTAAATCTCGCGGCTTCAGAACATTAACTTAGCTAATTAATGATTCTCGGCCACTTTTTGATTCACGCGAGTGAGCACAAGACGTGTGGCGCTCAGAGAAAAGTGGCCAAACCAGTCTGTGGGGAGAATTATGAGATCGATCAAGTTTAATTGTTTTCCATGTGTGTTGTTTGTCTAAACAGGCAAATATCAGCATAAGGTCGGCTGAGGCCTCAAGAATGTATAATAATTAATTAGTAGATTAATTTATCTCGCCCTAAACAAGTGAGATTGTCAGTGCTATAAAATATAAGAATCTAAATAATGTTTGTTGATTTATGTGCTGAAACTGCATAACTCACATCCTGGTGTGTCACCATAGTGACCAGCTCAACCAAGAAATCTTCAGAGACTTTCTGGAATATTTTGCTAGTGCAGACTCAGTCCCTGCGCCATTTTGAGCTGTTGTAAACAAATAGCATTAGCACAAAGCTAAGCTAACTGAAGCTAAGGAGCTTGCATGGAAGCTATGCAAGGCTGTTTGGCATTGAAGGCTAGCGATTAGCACATAGCATTTAGAGGGTTTTGAATGTGGTGTGTTGCAGTGTCTTGAAGTGTTGTTGTGACTTAACCCTTTACAGCTGAACTCTAACTCACACTAAGATTTTCCTACCACTTCTTTCTTTCATTTGCATTTATTCATTCTATCTCTTCTCCCATTTAAAAGGACTGTAGCAAAGGCAATGTTAATAAACTGGCTGTATGATTGTAATTAATCGTCAGAGTGACTAGCGATCTCACAAGTGGTTTTAATAAACAATTGTTTAAGGTTTATATTTTTAACGGGTATTAGTTTAATACCTGGTGGTTTTATTAGAAAACAATTCGGTACTACCTCATTTCTTTCAAGCATCCGGTCTTTGGCCTTCTGCCTGATAGCCACCAGAGGTCACCCTTCCATCGAATTGACTCTTGCACTACACTACTGTTGCACGTCACCCACGGACTATAATTCCAATCATCCACTGCACTGACAACACACACACACACCGCTGATTGCACTAATCACACAGCTGATTGCACTGATCACACAGCTTACTTAAACCATGGACTTCCTTAGTCAGATCGCTTTTTTTCCCGACAGATCGATTGTTTAGCCTTCTCCTAGTGTTAGCTACTTACCAAGACTTTCCGTGTTTGTTTTTGTGTTCAGTCTCCTGTATTGTTCTGCGTTTTTCACTCTCTGAGTGTTAGCTGCTTTATGGAGCCATTCCTAGTTTCCATTTCTTATTTTAGTT
This sequence comes from Gymnocypris eckloni scoliostomus, assembly GCA_027564155.1. Taxonomy (NCBI): domain Eukaryota; kingdom Metazoa; phylum Chordata; class Actinopteri; order Cypriniformes; family Cyprinidae; genus Gymnocypris; species Gymnocypris eckloni. The sequence goes on from CM050433.1 coordinate 27,489,608, forward strand.
TAAGTCTAGTCTTTTCGTGTTGCCTTGTTGTCTGGTTCCTGACCTTCTGCCTTGTATATTGGATTAACCATTTGCCTTCCATTTGGATTTTGTTTGCCCCTGCCTGGACCATTGGTTGTGTACCTGGATTTACCCCTTTTGTCAAGCCCTCTGGATATTGTTCGCTGATCGAAGACCACGCCCGTTTACTTGAGTGCTCATCTGCCTTACCCTCAATATACCTGTTTGCCATTTGTTTGACCCTGCCTGTGTTTTTGACCACGTCTATTAAGAAAAGTTTGCACATGGATCCGCACGCCTCATGTCTCGTTCACCCTATTACAATTACCTTGATAAAATGGTGATTAATTAAATTATAACTGCTCTCCTGATTTTAAAGACATCAGTGGATTGCTATTGTTAGGAATGTGAAATTGTTAATTTAAAGTCATAATTAATTACAAATTTGAAATTAATTTCATAAAATATTTCAGTTTCTGCTTCTACGTAGCAACAATAGCCACTGATTAATCATAAGCGCTCTTATAATTTGACAACACCATTAAGATCTTAATCATTATCAAGAGGGCCAGAATTTTTTTATTTAATTCACAAGTAATTAGGGTAGCACAGAATAATTTGGTCTGATGATGTTAATGATACAAGGAGGAAGGAATAATGTGTTATGCTAGAGATCCCTAAATTAGGGATTTGGAATCTGTAATTTAGTTTCATAATTTAATTTTGAATTTGAAAATTCTAATTACATTTAATAATTAATTACAGTTCCTGTTTACATATTGCAACAATATTGGCTTATCAACTCAATTGTTTATTGCTCTTGTAATTCGAATCCTAATAAATCCTATACATTTTAATGATAACATAATTAAATTAAGTAGAAATTCTCATTTTAGTCACAACACAGGTCTGGCTTTACCGGTTAGGCCTTACTTCATCTCTTTAGGTGATCTGATTAACTCAGCTAAATTTTAATAAGGTTCCCTTTACTTAGGCCTGAGAGTAGATAGCGCTCCCCTTTGCTGGGCCCCATCGTCTGCCAAACCTAGCTGTCAGGCGAATTTCTCTCCCTGACTAGTAACATTCACAAAAACCTCAAAACCTTAAAGCTACGCTCAACCCTTGTTATTAGTCTTAACCTTGGGATTAAAACCTCAGTTTTCTTCTCTTTTCTCCCTGCTGCTATCTTCTAATTTGACTATTGCTCATGTGAGCTTAGATTTTGCCTGTGGAAAGATCATGAGCAGAGAACTTTCACAATTGAACAGATATTTGTAAAACTTGAGAACGACGTTTCAAAACTGTTTTCTATTTACCTTCCTCTATTGTGAAATCCTACCCCTCCAAGTTAAAGTAGGTCAACGAGAAGATAGGCGTCAGCAAAATTTTAAGCATGCATGAGAGACACGTTAACCAGCGTTGTGGTGTCGATCTTGCCATTAAGGGACCAGTACTGCAATTGCTATTGTTTTCCTCCACCCAGGATAAATTTTTAATAGCAATCACAGTCCTATTACAAAAAGAGAAAACCCATTTACAATCCTCTGACTAGAAACATCCTTCTGAATCAGACTTAACAAAAAAAAGACGAGGAAAATCTGCTACAGAAAGATAGATTTTCTTCTTGTCCCTCTCCCTCACCCTCACCTTTGTATTAGACTGACCTCCTTCCTTGAAAAAAGAGGAGACTTTCTCTTACAGAAAAAGGTGTAGCATCCAATTAATACCCCTTTTACTTGCTCTGTTGGTGTTCTCCTTTTCTTTCTCTGTTTCCCAGCTGTGCTACCTGTATGTGTGCTCAATAATTTCCCCCACAGAGATTACAAATTAGAAGCACGCCCACCAGAGGATCACAGACACAGAGATTCACACTCAACATAAGCATACACTATACTTTGCACATTTACACTCGGTGTTTTGTTTTGTTTTGCTTTGTTTCCCATTCAAGGTCTGTGTCAGTTAGGTTCGAGATCTCCCTCACCCCGCCAGAAGATGTCTCACATAACAGAACAAGTCAGTTACTGGGAGGATATGGAAACATGGCTAAGTGTGGAACGTACTCAAGTGTGGAAGACCACCTCAAGGAAATGTATCATATCCTAAACCAGCTGACAACAGCAGGAGCTAAAATCGCCCTTCACAAATGACAACAATGGTTCAAAACCAAGGTGAACTATGTCGGACTGCTTGTCCGTACCCAAACTGTACCAAAGCATAAAGACACCAACCAACGTCTCTCTAATTACATCGGTGCACAGAAAGTCATCATCGAGACTTGTCACCAGCAAGTCACCTTCCTCAACAGTCAACGAATCAAGAGATGGCATGGTGACCAGTGCACGCAGAGCTACCTGACTAATGACACTCTAAGGACGGGACGTTGAGGCAAGATATGCCCAAATCTACAATTCCTCACTTGGAAACGGGCTAGCGGCCTGCCAAAACTGTTCAACGGACACGCTGTACACCTTAGCAGAACCGAAAGAACCGCCACAACCGCAACTAACAAATCACAGGTACTTCGAGGAGAATGTATGTGAAGGAATGCCCACAGCATATATCAATAGCTGCTCCTACAATCGCAAGGGCAATTTACAAGCTGGAGCGGGAGTGGTCTGGTTCAACAACGCCCCTTGTCCACCCAGACAATTCAACTTAGGCCCTCAATCATCGCAATACGCAGAAATAGCAGCCATCCTCATCACCCTACAACTGGCCGCATCCAACAACATCAAAGAACTCCTCATCTGTACTGACTCGAAATATGCCCGTCTACCTTCACCTGCCATTTAACTGGATGGAAACAGAATGGATTCAAGACCGCTAACAACAAGCCTGTCAAGCACCAGGAACTCTTCCAAGCAAGCGACGCCATCGTCACTGAACATGACATGATCGTTTATTGGAAAAAAGTTTGAGGTCATTCACGTCAACCAGGACAAGACAAAGACTTAAATGACCAAACCGATACCCTTGCCAAAGCAGGTGCATTACAAGGAGAGTCCTGGAAATGTCATGCTCTCCCACCCAACCCTTCAGTGGCAGCAGTAACCCGTCACTGGCGCACACACCCCTGCCTCATCGCACACTGCCCTATCACCTCAGTTTGCTGCTGACGATCTCCTCACCCTACAAACTGCGGATTCGTCACTACGAACTATGGCAGCTCACATTTCCGACCAATTAACTCATCCCATTTCCACCTCTGACTTACATACATCCTCCGAGCTCCGCACGCTCCACTCTATCAAGCACATGCTACATCTAAGAGTCGGTGTTCTCACATATGTCCCTGAGCCACTCACTGCACCAAAGCTCGTAGTACCTCAGGGCCAAATGGGGGATGATGATGACACACGCATACGATGCACCATGCGCAGGACACCACGGCTTCAAGGCCACCTATGAAACACTCAAGCAAGTTGCATACTGGCCTGGCATGAAGCAAGACGTAGTGGAATATGTTAAAGGATGCCTGGTGTGTTGCCAGTTCCAACCGGCAAATTAACACCACCGAGCACCACTGCAAAGGAAAGGAATGACCTTCCCATGGTCGTACCTCCAAACAGACTGCGTAGGACCCCTTCCACGGTCAACACGGGGTAACAAATATTCCTCACCGTGGTTTGCAAATTCACAAAGTGGATAGATTGCCTCCCAGCTCCCAATGATACAGTAGAAATAACAGCCTGCCTGTTAATGAACCAAATCTTTTCAAGATATAGACTGCCTTTAAGGGTCAACTCTGACCGCAGAACCCACTTCACCGCCAAAATCATGCAGGAAGTGTAGAAGCTCCTGGGTATACAGGCCAAGCCATCACCCAATTTCGGTCAAGTTGAATGGGCTAACAGGACAGTGGTCAGCATGTTGAAGAACTATGTAGCCACCAATCAAAAAGATTGGGATATTAAACTTCCTCTGGTACTGATGGCTGCTCGAGCCACCCCTCACCAGTCTACCAGAGTACCCCCGTTCACATTGATGACAGAGAGAAACATGACGCTACTGCTACACCTGCTGTACCAACCTGGTGACCTGAGCCTCGTCACCAGTACCTGGAAGAGTTGCATCAGCATCTGAGAACGACTTTCGCCTTTGCGCAACAGCAACTACAACGAAGCGCGGAAGGTTGAAAAGCCTACTACGACCAACAGGCCTCTCACCATGAGCTCAATGTCGGAGACAAAGTGTGGTACTACAGCTTCGCCCGACCAAGGCAGAACGCTCCACATCGCCTGTCAAAGAAGTTCCTACCTCACTGGACAGGACCCCATGAGATTTTAGACAAGCTCTCACTTGTTGCCTATCGAATCAAAATCAGACAAGGGCGCAGCGAGCCAGTCCTTCGATGGGTCCATCGAAACCAGATAAAGAGGCACCAGGGCTCCAGCCGACAGGAAAATGGGGAAGATCAAACCCACTGACACAGACCGACAACCATATGCTCTACACCAGACAAACATATGTACTGTCATTTTAGGAAAACATATAGAAACCTTGCTTAGACACAACACGTACTCTCTCCTCTGCTGCACTGCTAGGACCAACCTCTTGTAGAGAGGAGTTACTCCACACATGTGACACTCGTTTGCGGCCTCACCTCATTCGGTGTCTTTGTGTCTCTTGTTTTTTTTATTATGATTTTCTTTCCTTGTCTCACTTTGTTGTTTTCCTTTTTCCTCCTTCACTATAATCTCCTTTCCCCTCTAGTCCCCTCATCAGGGAAATCCCTTAACCAATCCTTGAATCCAGGCCCTTAAATTGAGATTGACTCCCTTTAATAAAGTTGTCGTAACTCGTTGTGAGAACCGTTGTCAACCAATCGAGGCAAACCCGCCAAATCATGACCGACATGCTACGCAAAGTAAGTTCCTTGATCGACAACTTAGCCATGAGTAGGATTCCACACTACTTGATACCTCTTAGCCCGGTCCAAAACGTCCTAACTTCGGCCACTGTGGACCCCGCTAGTCCCATCCAAACTCATCTCGCCCCTTCCCTGGGTAGCGCTATTCCCATATATGTAGACCCGGAAGCAGGCGACTTAGCCTTTCTTCTCAGTTTGCCCATTATCGACGCTAATAATATTTACCGGCTTAAAAATCAAATCAAATCAAATCACTTTTATTGTCACATCACCACAGCACAAGTGCCTTGGTGAGTGAAATTCTTATGAACGTGCTCCAGACAGTGCAAAAAACAACAATTTACATATGGACAGTACATATTTACAGACTGTACAGAAGACAATGTGCAAAATACACATAAATATACTCAGTACACATAGTGTACTATAAAGACATACTTAATTATCAACTATACATTATACACCGTATGGGTGCATTTACATTATGTACACTATCTATACATTATGTAGTCTATACATAGTAATAATGTGAAGGTGCAACAGATTATAATTTAACAGTAGATTGGTTGAGCAGTAGATAGTTGTGCAAAGTGCAACAGATTATGCATATGCAGTGTCGTGGATGTGCATTGTATGGTGTCCAGTGATAGCAGATAGGTTGTGTTAGTGCAGTGTGTGCGTGTAGTCCAGTTGAACTGTGTTAAAGTGCAGTGCATGGCATGTTGTGTGAGTGGGAGTGTGATGTAGGTGAGTTATTTGTGACTGTTCATTAGCCTGATAGCCTGAGGGAAAAGCTGTCCCTCAGTCGGCTAGTGCGGATCGGATGCTGCGGAAACGTCGCCCTGAGGGCAACAGAGAGAGAGCAGTCTGTGGGACGGGTGGCTGGAGTCTTTGATAATCCTCCGGGCTTTCCTTGTACACCGCCTGGTGTAGATATCCTGGAGGGAAGCTCACCTCCAACAATGTGGCGGGCAGTTCGCACGACCCTTTGCAGAGCCCTGCGGTTGCCAGCGGTGCTGTTTCCAAACCAGGCGGTGATACAGCCGGTCAGGATGCTCTCCACAGTGCAGGTGTAGAAGGACCTGAGGATTCTGGGGCTCGTTCCAAACTTCCTCAGCCGTCTCAGGAAGAAGAGACGCTGATGTGCCTTCTTCAGCACTGCATCTGTGTGAGCAGACCATGTGAGATCCTCAGTGATGTGAACGCCGAGGAACTTAAAGCTGCTAAACTTTAAACTTAAAGCAACACCCCAGCGTGAACAGCTACCCTCACATACGATCAACACAACACTGCCACACACATTATTCTGCCCAACCAAAAACTTTATGGATCACTGTCCCTTAGGGCTCGATCCTCCATATAACGATTTAGCATTGTATCACCTTAGCGACGACGAGTATCAGGCTGAAATCAAAATTTCACTCTTCTTCAAACAGAATTCCTTTGTCCTCGATCCAGAATTGGAAGAAAGGATCAAGGAGGAAGGAACGCAACTTATTGATTTGACACCTGTTGACACAGCTTTAGAAGCTATCGCTCGCCTTCCGTCTGCTGGTGCACCAATTATTTAGTCTTGGTCTGCCACTGACACAGCGCTTTGCATCTCTACTATTGTAGGATATGTTGTGACTTTGACACTGGCCTTCCTCCTACACAAGCGAGTGAATGCGGTTCAAGAGTCTTTCGGCATATGCACGTCAGGCGTCCTGCGCCTTTTCCGACGTGATAAACCGACTGTGGCGAGGGGGGCGTGGTTCAGCGAAGTCTGCAGCGGGAGAAAGACTCAGGAGACAGCGGTAAGTAAGTGGGTCAAGTTCAAAATGAGGATCACCTGTGTCTGATTGCAGTAATTGGCGTGGAGACCGGATAAAAGCCGCCGTGGAACGGCAGTTCATGGAGAGAGCGGAGTGAAGACTCAGCACGAGCTGTAGAGAGAGAGGCAGCCGGAAGCGAATACAGAGAGTGATCGCTGAGACAACCGAGAGAGTTGATGTGTCCAGGTGACGCCGAGTGCGCACCTGTGTGAGTTTATCTGTGCTAATAAAAACCCCTGAGTCTTCACGAGCCAACCCTGTCCGCTTCCTTCCTTCCTACGAACTTTGTTACACCGACCAAGAACCGGAACCCGAGAACTCAACCAACCTGATTGAGATCATGCCTATACTGCCTTGTCGAACCCCTGACAATTAAACCAAACAAAATGACCCAATGACTAATAATAAAAATATCCTAGACAATGCATCCCTATATCTTCTCGAGTTTCTTACCTGTTCTTTCCCAAATTACCCTGCACCAGGATTCAGTCAGTGATGGAGATGTTGTTTGTCTTGTGTGTGCCTGTTCTATCTGCCTCTTGTTCCAGTGCCCGCCGACATTCGCAATGGGAACCTCACTGAGCAAAACGGGGATGTATAATGCCTTAGAGAGAGAAAGCAACACAAATAATCTCAACACAGCATATTTCTGTGGAAGGAATTTGTCCCCCAGCATCTGCAAGTCATAAAAGTTAATACATGACCGATCTTCATTGAACTGGCTGGCCGATTTCCTGCCCTAAAATCTTCTTATCTCAGGAGATTTCTAAAAACCAGGAGAATTTTTTGAAGAACATCTGGGATGTATTTAAGAGAAGGACCACCTCAATCTGGCATCCAACTGCAGCATAAATAGCAATCTAAAGAACAAACAATGGCTTATCTGGAGAAAGTCCAGAAACAGATGGCTCACGACGCCCGCTACCCTTTTACGCATAAACTGCTAATCTGGTAAACACAAACGATTGACTTATAGCTGTGTCCGAACTAAGAGAATCACAGATACACATCAAAACGTGACATTCCCAGGACAGCTCCTCTTTTGTCCTCCCTGCAGGCCAAAGGAATGCACTTCTCTGTGTCTCTACTCCATGCAAGGAACACCCAAACTTTTATTGACTTTCTCCCAAAAAGACATTCATTTATTATATCACTATTAGAACAAAGATAACCAGGAAGTACGTGCTTGATGTCGTTCATATGCTTGGTGTGATTATTTGGAATGTAGGATGTTTCAATCTGTGCCTTAACCTGTGTAGTAGTAGATGTACATTGTGTCAAATGCGGAATGTTTGGTGTTGAACGGAAGCTGTCGTCATCAGCAATAAGTTGGTGTGGATGACAGTTAACCTTTAGCATCATAATTTATAATTACAGCACGTATAGAGGTCGGCAAGGATATTTTCCTTCATGTGATGAATTGAATATCAGATAATGTAGGCGCGGCAAAAGAAGCCGTGCGGGGCGGGGCTCTTCCCCACAAGAACAATCTGATTGGGACAGCCACCCGTGGGTGGACCCAAATCGAGCTGTTTAAAATGAACACAACAGCTTTTAGCGGAAACTTTTTCTTCTCACTCGCTGCTTTTCTGGAAGCTTCGGCTTCGTCTTCACTGGTCGTGCTGGAAGCGCTCGACCCCCACCTTACCATCAGGCTGACTGGCAAAGACTTTGGCTTCGGCTCACTGATTGCACTTCGAAGCGCCCATGACCGTAACATCTGGTCGATAACATAACAACACTACAAATACTTAGTCAAACTCCTGAAGAAACCTTGAAAGCCTGAAACTATGCGGAAGGAAGAGAAGAACTTCAAGGGTCATCGTGTCACAAAGGAACCAGGCAACCGCCAATCGCAGAAGGAGTTCCCTCAGTGACATCACGCAACGAGCCAATCAGCCACCGGAATTCCCTCAGCCATTTGAAGGAAACACGCGGGAAGATCTGCGGCCAACTCAACTGAAAGCAAGTAGACCGAACAAATCTCTATTCTTACTGAACTGATAAATTGATCTGTATGCAGGAAAGATAGCAAAGTCTCTGCTGTGATCTTCCTCTAGTTAAAGTTACGAGATAGCAACAGAGTGCTAGCCTTAAAACTCTCTCTTCAAACCGCAAAACTCCTGATATGTGTGTGTGCAAATGTTTATGTGCGTAAATGTTTTATGTTAACACATTTTTAATAACATAATTAAGTTTAGTCCATGTATTGTATGATAACAGATGGCAAATAAACCTTGTTTCATTTACAAAGAATGATGTCTTGGGCTGTGATTTGTAAGTTTTAAACTATTTCCCATAGATTGCGTTAACTAGCTCAAATTGGATAAAGTACAAATTTAGTTTGTTTTTATCGTTGGCCTCGAAGCAAGATAAACTAAATTGTTAAAGATATCCTGATGTTAATGGTCGCTGGACGAGTCGTTAATAAAGTATCAATCATAAGTTAAAGATTAATATCACTTTAATCAAAGCAATATTGAATCTTTAATAAATGATTCCCCAAAGCTGAAATAATAGCTTCTAGATTTATTACAAGGCGCTGCTTACTACTGTCAGGTGAACCCCATCGAAGGGAGGAGGGTCTCGGCCAAACTGAAGTGTGTAGCCGGACCGAATTGTGAAGAGAACCCAAAGCGATTTCCCCGGTTGACGCTCCCATTCGTGAAAAAAATTTGATAGAGGAAGCGGAGTGTAGTGATGTGGAAGACATACCTGTGTTGTGGTGTCGAGGAGGTCTGGAGGAAGCGACGTCCTCTACCACGAAGGAGAGCCATTGGCGTCCTTGTTCAGGATGATGGAGAGCGAAGCACTGGACTGAAAAGTGGCCGTCGTGGGGCCTGCACGCTGTAGAAGAGAACTGGGAGTGTCTCCTGCACGCTTGGGGGAGAGAGCCTGGTGCGTCTCCCGAATGCCACACCGAAGAGGCTGTTGTTGATGGACTCTTTCTGCAAACCAAACCCCTGGGGTGGACAGACCTGAGTGAGGAAAGCGTGTTGGAGGCAGGCAGAAATGTTTGAACGGTCTGGCCCTGCCTTCTGAGGTTTCTGAGGACGCTCTCCTCGTCCTGACCTGAGGGTCAGGGATGACTTGGAGGAGCTGAAGAGGAAGGCCTGTCGGGCCGCTATAGGTCCACCCGTCTGCGGGGTCGTCGGTGGGGAAAAGGCCGGCCGCGGGCTCTCCAGACCGTAGAGAGCCGGGGCGCAGCTCCTGCTGGAGGGCTCTCTGGGTAAGGAGTTGGAGGGAGTGTTTGAGGAGTCCCTCATCCACCTGGGCATGAACTGCTTGAGAGCTGCCGACTGTGATTTAGCAGAGCAAAATTTATCCACCGATATCATAGCTAACCGCCTCCCCGAATAGCCCAGTTTGGGAAATGGGGGCGTCTCTTCATCCATCTCCTCTTCATCCATCTTCTTGAGGACATCTGCTTGGTAGGCTTGAAGGATAGCCATAGTGTGGAGGGCCATGCCTGCCTGACCAGCTGCGATGTAGGTCCTACACAGCTTAGTTGGAAGAAGGGGGCGGGACTTGTGAAAAGTGAAAAGGTGAAAAGTGAGAGGTTAGTGTGTCCTCGATCCCCGGAATGGCGGCATAGTCCTGCTCCACAGAACCCACTAGGTTGGTGAAGTCAGCGGCTGCTGCGTTAGTGAAGCCGGAGTAAAAAGGCTGTTTCCAGGATCTGCAGATCTCATGATGCAGATCGCTGAAAAATTTCAATTTCTACCGTCCAGGCCTGGAATTCGGGCCTCTAAAGAACCGTTCGTCGAGTTTGGACGATTGAGAACTCACGGGGCTCATTGGGCCAATCTATAGAAAGCTTCTCAGTAGGGCGTGAAAGCACGTCCACGAGTTTGGAGTAGGCCGCGGAAGGCTGTGCCTCCTGACCGCTAGGCGGGAGAGAGGCCCAAAGCAGGTCCGAAATCCTCAGAGTTGGAGGCTGCTGTGAATAATACGTCATCTAGCCCGAAGGAGATGGTGTCGTGTGCCTCCGGGTTAGGAATAGGTAATCGTGCCCGAATTCAACCGGCAAACTCGCGCGCACGTGCTCAGGTGAAAGAGGGAGAGAAAGGTTGAGGCCCATCTGCCATCACCTCAAGCTCTACATCCGAACCCCAGGTCGCGGATACGCAGAAGGCTGCGGAGGCGTCTGGGGCGCGACGGGGAAACACGGATGACTCCCTCCTCAAAAACCTGAAGCCTATAGCGGAGGGTTTTGAGACTGAGGTTTTCGCAAATTTGTTTTACATTTTGACACCCCATAAACCGTGTGTGCGTACGTGCGTGCGTGCGAAAAACCCATACATTTAACACACTTACTGTGCGGGTCGTTGCTCGCGATAAAGCGAACGCGCGGCGGCTGGCAGTGATGATATTCCATGGCACTTCACCGCGAGGAGAACAGAGTTCCGCTACTGCAGTCGCCGAAGTGCAAATGGAGAGGTAATCAAAGACAATTCGATCAAAATCGGGTCAGAAGAATTTCAACAAGAAGGGCTAATATGGCCGCTACATGAAGGCAGAGAAATCTGAGGAGCAGATTGCGTGTTCGCCAGTATAAGATGCGATGTGAGAACGTCGGGGGTGACTTCTGCGCCATCAGCCAATGAATTGGCGTGATTCTATACGGGTTTCAGACGATCGGCACGCCCAGGGGCGTTCTCCAAAGCATGAAAGCTTTACGCAGCGTCGAGTGAACCTATGAAAGAGAACACAAGGTTTAACCGTACGATCATACAAACATTTCATCACTTTTTGTTGTTTCTCAAGTTTAGTTTTAGCCAACTCTCATGCTTGAACTAATCGTTGTTTAAAACCATAAACATTAGACTCTAAAGTTTTTGGACAATCTGCTAGTTTATTAGAATTCTGGAGCACAGCCAGAAGTCCACAAACTGTATGGCCAAAAACAAGGTCATTGGGACTAAACCCAGTACGGATGCATCTCAATAAATCCTCTCTAGAGCACCTTGACTTCGGGCATGATATGCGGTACATTTACATTTAGTCATTTAGCAGACGCTTTTATTCAAAGTGACTTATGTGGTGGTTTCCGCCTTTTCTATGAAGAATCACTCTTAAAGTCTTGGGGTTTTGGTACCAGAATATAGACTTTATTATCATTGGACAATAAGGCTGATAAATCTCTGCAGAGAAATCTCCAGAATTATTTTATGCACTCTATTATATACAGTTCTTTCTCTAGGCGTGTTCAATACATTGTATACATGTTTTTTATGGGATCACGCAGTCAGGAGACCTTCATTTTATGTTCCGTGAAAACAAGGGTCCCATTATATACTTTGCCTAAAGGAAAAAAACATGACAAGCAGCTTCCCCTTATGTCTGCACTTTTCATTCAGATTTTTATACACCCAGGCAAACACATGATTATAATAGTGGGATGAGTTGATACATTAATGATTATATTCAAATTGATTATATTCAAATAATTTATATTTTGATTTAGAAAAACTCTTCTTCATTTACAATTGGGGAATACATGAAGCGATTCATCTAAGAGAGGCAAACAGACAGAGGAAGTGCTCGTAATACCAAGTCTCAGGCATTGTTCAAATAAGTACAAGCTAGCAAGAGAAGGAATAAATAAAGAGGAAGACAGTGTTTTTTTGTTTTTATTATTTAGGATGAAGTCAAGAAGTGTCGAAAGAGATGAGTTTTCAGTTGTTGCTGGAAGGTTGACAGGGATCCAGCATTCCGGATAAGGGTAGGAAGGTCATTCCACCAGCCAGGAGTGATGAACCAGAATGTTCTGTAAAGTGATTTTGAGCCTCTCTGTGATGGTACAGAGTGTCCGCTCACTAGCGGATCTCAGACTTATGGAGGGGATGTAGATTGTCATCAGTGAGTGGAAGTAGGTGGGTGCTGAGCCTGTGGCTGTTCTATATGCAAGCATGAATGTTTTGAACTTGATGCGAGCTGCAACCGATAGCCAGTGAAAAGAGATAAAGAGAGGTGTAACATGGGCTCTTTTTGGCTCATTGAAGACCAGTCATGCAGCGCATTCTGAATCATTTGTAGCGATTTGATTGTGCTTGATGGAAGTCCAGCCAGAAGAGCATTGCAGTAGTCCAGCCTAGAAATGACAAGGGCCTGGACAAGAAGTTTTGCAGCATGCTCCGTTAGAAAGGGCTTGATCTTTCGGATGTTGTGTAATGCGAACCTGCAAGATCGAGCAGTCTTTTCAATGTGGTCTTTGAAGGTCAGCTGTTCATCAAAGATTACATCAAGATTTCTGACTGAGCTTGATGGGGGTAATTGTAGAATAACCTAGCTGGATGGTGAAATCATGCTGTAAAATCGGAGTGGCAGGGAAGACAAGAAGCTCCGTCTTTGCCAGGTTGAGCTGTAGGTGATGTTCTTTCATCCATGCAGAGATGTCCGCCAGGGAGCTTGAGATCCATGCAGCTACCGTTGGATCATCAGGTCGAAATGAGAGATACAGCCATGTGTCATCAGCATAGCAATGGTAGGAGAAACCATGTGCTTGTATGATGGGACCCAGTGATGTAGTGTATGTGGAGAAGAGGAGGGGTCCAAGAACTGACCCCTGAGGAACCCCAAGGACCAGTTGATGAGCTTTGGATACCTCCCCTCCCCAGGCCACCTCCAACGACCTACCAGTGAGATAGGATTCAAACCAGCGAAGTGGAATCCCTGTGATGTCCAGTGATGAGAGGGAGAACCGGAGGATCTGATGATTGACAGTGTCAAAAGTAGCAGATAGATCCAACAGAATGAGGACTGATGATTTGAAATCTGCTTTTGCAATTCGTAGGGTTCCAGTTGAATGGTCACTCCTGAAACATGACTGGAGTGAAACATGAGTCCAGTTTGTTGTTCTGTGGAAGAAACAATGATAAATGATTGAAAACTACTCGGAGCGTTTTCGCCATGAATGGAAGGAGAGAGAGAAGGATAGAGTAGTTTTCTATAAGAGAAGTGTTTAATGTAGATATTTTGAGCAGTGGGGTTACCAGAGCCTGCTTGAATGCCGTGGGGAAAATGCCTGTGAGGAGGAATGTGTTGATGATGTGTGTGAGTGCTGTTAAGAGTGTGGGAGAGATTGCTTGGAGAAGGTGTGTGGGGATTGGGTCTAGAGGACAGGTTGTAGGATGGTTGGAGAGAAGCAGTTTGGATACTTCTGCTTCAGTGAGGGGACAGAAGGAGAAGATGGGACTTTGAGCAGTGGATGTGGTTGGTTGGAGGTCCTGTGTGTGTGGAGGTGAGAACTCACTACTAATTGTTCTAGTTTTTTCTGTGAAGAAAGTGGCGAAGTCCTCAGCTATTATAGAAGTAGTGGGACGTGGTGGAGGGGGACAGAGGAGAGAATTAAATGTTCTGAAGAGATTACATGTGTCTGGAGCAGTGTTGGGCACGTTACTTTAAAAATGTAATTAGTTATAGTTACTAGTTACTTCTCACAAATAGTAATTGAGTAAGAAATTGAGTTACATCATTATAAAAGTAACTAATTACCAGGGAAAGTAACTATTGCGGTACTTTTAAAAATACATTCAAATATGTAAAATAACTTGGATGCTCCCAATATTAAGTATGTTAAATGAATGAAATGGACACTAAATAGAATACATTGTATGCTAATCTACACAATTTTAATGTTGCTGTGGGACAATGTGAGAGACACCTATCAAATTCAATATATTTTTGTAAATATTATCATTGCTATAGTGGAACAATAAAACACATAGATGGTTTAGAACTTTTAATATTTATTGCACAGACCACAACTGGCCAACAAATAAGTCTAAATATAAAATTATGCTTAAGAAATATACCAAAAATAAATAAATACTACTAATAAATATACATACACTCTTTGTAGTGCAAATTAAAATTATAAAACTGTCACACAACTTCACAATTGATACGGTAGACATACTGTAGCTTACTTGAAGTATTTTCTTCCTCACAAAACAGTTTAACAAGTAGTGCTCGATATAATACTGAACAATGTACCAGTTTTAGTTTTAGTTGCTTTGATGTCGTGGCTCCATCTCCTCCTTTGGTAACGGAGCTCACGTTTTCTCTGTTCTTAGCCACTATTTTTGTGGCGGCATGTGACGATGTGAGGTGCTTCTTTAGATTAGAATTACTTGCCACTGACGCGGAGAGACTCTTTCCTCCTGGGCATAGGTTTCACATTACATAAACATTCTTGCCTTTCACCTCAACGTGTGAAAAGTAGCCTAGTGCTTATACTTCCAGTTTGCAAAATCTACCTTTGAAATTGTTGGACTTGCCATCGCGCTGACTCCTGGACTGGTCGTTGGTGTATGCAACTGTGCATGTGCTTGTGTGTGAACACCCGCACTACATTACTATCTGCCTCTGGTTGGCAAACGATATAAATGTACTCCACGTAAGCCAAACATCACGTTCTCAGATACACCACGTTTACAGACACACCAATCATCAGTGGTTATGTGTCCCGCTCCACCCCCGAACACACACACACACACACACACACACACACACCAGAGAAAAAAAAACTGTGCAGGTCCTATGGCTGAGAGAGACCATAATTTTTGAATGAAAACCGCCTCAGTGACCATAATTATAGTAACGCTGCATTTTATTGTCAGTAACGGCGTTGTATGGGGGGGAAACAGTAATTAGTTTGATTACTCGTTACTGAAAAGTGTAATACCGTTAGTAACGCCATTTATTTATAACGCTGTTATTCCCATCACTGGTCTGGAGCACTATTGATCTTGTGGAAATATGATGATTTGGCGGTGTGGACTTCAGCAGAGAAAGATGAAAGCAAAGACTGATTACTTACTCGCGTCTTTTGATTTGCATCATTTTCTCTCTGCTGCCCTGAGATTGGCCCGATGCTCATGAAGAACATCGGATAACCAGGAGTTAGAAGGGGCAGCTTGTGCTGGCATGGAGGAGATAGGACAAATGTCGTCTAGACAACAGGTTAAAGTAAAGCATAAAGTGTCCATAGCTGCATTCACATCCAGAGATGAGAAAAGGGTAGATGAGTGAAGAGAGTAGGACACTACAGAGGAAAGATGGGAGGAGAAAGGGAGCGTAGGTTTCGTCTAAATGTAACTAGTAGAGGGGTTGGTGGCACGCAGGTAGCAAAATGTAATTTTAATGTAACGAAGAAATGGCCAGTGATATGTAGTGGTTCATCCAAAATATCGTCTGCAGTACAATTGCATGTGTAAATTAAATCAAGTTGGTTGCCTGATTTGTGCGTGCTTGTAGTGGTAAGCCGTTCAAGATCAAATGAAGCAAGGAGTGAATGGAAGTCTCTAGCATAAGGCTTTTCTAGGTGAATGTTGAAGTCGCCAAAGACTAGGAGTGGAGTGCCATCCTCCACGAAAGAGGACAGCAGCCCATCCAGCTCCTCTAGGAAGGTGGCTAGAGTTTGGCCAGGAGGACGGTAAATTACCACAATCTGGAGTTTTGTGGGATCTGTTACAGTAATCGCATGAGATTCAAATGAGTTGTGATAGCATAGGGGAGAGTAGGTTGAGTATTTCAAATAGTTTGAAACGAGCAAGCCAGTGCGTCCACCCCGGCCAACTTGAAGTGAGGTGTGAGAGAAAGAAGTTGTTAGTTAGGGCAACTGGGGTTGCTGAGTCCTCTGGACGAATCCAGGTCTCCGTCAAGCCCAAGATGCTGAGTGTGGATTGTAAAGAAAAAGCCGAAATTAAGTCTGTTTTGTTGACAGCTGACTGACAACACTGTGAAGGAGGGAAGTGCAGTAGAAGTAGAGATGGGGTGCAAGTTAGCAGGATTGCATTGCCGTCTGCGTGTGATGGTAGATCGAGGTTGAGAGACAACCGTAATGGTTTTGAAACACATGATAAGGGTGGAAAGAAAGACAGAAAAGGTGAGTAGGTCTTTACACTCGTCGGTCTTCATTCACACGAGGAGGCTGAACACGATGGCTGGACGCTTCCGCATCAGCTCTCGGACATCAAACTAAATATAAAGTAAACTAAAAACTGATCACTTTGATTTTAAAACTAGAGTCAATCAAAGCCAAAATACTGCCCATAGGACACAGCAAATCATTGTTTGCTATACTGCCCTCCTTTTGTTTCTATCATTTTGCTGCTGTTGGGAAGCAAACATACATCAGCGGTGGACAGGCACGCAAGTTTTTTTTACTACCTTTGATTTATGCAGCCAATTCACTTCTTTCTCTGTGATATTAAACAATGGAAAAGTGACTCTTCCAACAAAGCACTTGCGATCTATCGAGAGAAGAAAACCATCTTCGTCACATTTCCGGTGGCGCTGCTGAGTTCAGTCACCTGCGAATTAGTTCCACTCAATATTGTGTTTTTATGTGGGTTTTTTTCTATTTTTACCTCTCTTTTTACACGTGTAACGTCTGCAATGATTATGTACAACAAGAGAACACTTTTGGACATTGGACAGCGTTACACTAACCTGATCCAGGACACTTTATACACAGATCCAGCGTGGCCATTGGAGATTCTTCGGAGCACCGAAGCTGACAAAGGCCGCCTTAATAATCCCAGGAGGCGAAAGAAACACTGCGGGAAACGTGCTGGAATCCGCAACAGACTGAGGAAAAGGGCTCACAGTCCCCCTCTACCGAGTATTCTGCTCGCCAATGTCCAATCCTTGGAGAATAAGATGGACGATCTTAGAGCCAGGATTAGTTTCCAACGGGACATAAGGGACTGTAACATCCTTTGTTTGACCGAAACATGGCTCACGCCGACGGTCCCGGACACCGCCGTAACGCCGTCTGATAACTTCTCTGTTTTACGGATGGACAGAACAGCCGAGGCCGGGAAAACCAAAGGTGGTGGAGTGTGTTTCTTCATTAACAAGAAATGGTGTGATCCCAGGAATATCTCCATTCTGTTGCGTTCCTGCTCGCCTCATCTGGAACACCTCTCCATTATCTGCCGCCCCTTCTATCTGCCCCGGGAATTTACATCGATCCTCGTGTCTGCCGTTTACATCCCACAAGCAGATACTAGCGTGGCTTTGTCCAAACTACGATGAACTCAGCGGATATATCAACATACATCCTGGCGCTGCATGCATCATCGCTGGAGACTTTAACAAAGCTAACCTCAAAAAGATCATCTAACTTTCATCAGCACATATCCTGTCCAACCAGAGGACTGAATACACTCGATCACTGCTACACCCAATTCAAAAATGCCTACAAAGCCCACTCACTGCCGGCGTTTGGGAAATCAGATCATGTCGCCATTTTCTCACAACATTATAAACAACGGATCATTCAAGAACCCCGGTGGAGAGGGAAGTGACGCTGGTCCTCCCACTCCGACACTACGCTACAGGCGTCTCTTGATGGCGTCGACTGGGACATGTTCGGGCGAGTTCATCTGGCGTCAGCGAATTCACGGAGGTAGCATTAAGCCGTAAACACACTAACCGAACAGGCCACTGAAGCGGTAACAATAAAGACTTTCTCAAATCAGAAACCGTGGGTGGACAGAACAATTCGTGATGCGGTTAACCATCGAACTGCCGCATACAATGCGGTATTCTGTCAGGAAACATGAGTGAGTACAAGGCATCTTGCTATGCTCTCCGTCGTGCAGTTAGAGCCGCTAAGCGCGATACAGTGAGAGAATTGAGTCACATTTCCAGCTCAATGACTCTCGACGCATGTGGCAGGGACTAAAGACCATCTGTTCCTCTGGAAACAACTCCTCTGTGGAGGTGAGAGCAGATCCGTTGCTGGCCGAAGAGCTAAACACCTTCTACGGCCGCTTTGAACGTAATGGCGGCGCGACTCTGCCGATCAGCGTCTGGAAGCAGCAGACAGAGCAGCGATGATCATGTATTCACCGTGTCAGAGGATGACGTTCGGAGGGAACTGAGGAGAGTGAACGTCAGAAAAGCAGCAGGACCCGATGGGATTACTGGCCGCGTTCTGAGGTCCTGTGCTGATCAGCTTGCTGGTTTGTTTACGTCCATCTTTAATGAGTCCCTTGCTACCTCTGTGGTTCCCACCCCCTTTAAAAAATCTGTCATTATCCCTGTGCCTAAGAACAGTAAACCCTCTTGCTTGAATGACTATCGTCCAGTTGCCCTCACATCGACAGTCATGAAGGTTTTTGAGAGACTTTTAAAGAAACACATTTGCTCCTCCATCCCTGCTACTTTGGACCCTCTTCAGTTTGCCTATCGGCCAAATAGGTCTACTGATGATGCCATCTCTCAGGTACTGCACTCCTCCTCACTCACATTGACAGCAAAATGGCAACTATGTAAGGCTGCTATTCATTGACTATAGCTCCGCTTTCAATACTATAGTCCCCACCAAGCTGGCTGTTAAACTCTCAGACCTTGGCCTAAACACTTCACTTTGTGACTGGATTCAAGATTTCCTCACCGCCAGACCACAAGTGGTGAAAGTCGGCCAGTTCACCTCCAACTCCATCACCCTGAACATAGGAGCCCCACAGGGCTGTGTCTTGAGCCCCCTGCTCTACTCTCTACACACACGACTGTGTGTCCTCTCACAGCTCCACTTCTATCATTAAATTTGCTGATGATACTGTGGTCCTGGGCCTCATTAACAACGAAGACGAGGCCGCATACTTGCATGAGGTGGAGAGAATTACATCATGGTGCCAGGACAACTGTCTCTCTCTGAACGTGAGCAAAACCAAAGAGCTAATCGTGGACTTCAGGAAGAGACAGCAGCGGCCCTACACTCCTCTTATGATCAGTGGGACCCCTGTGGAGAGGGTGAGTAGCTTCAAGTACCTCGGTGTAAACATCTCCGAGGACCTGACATGGACTACACACATTCAAACTCAGGTTAAGAAAGCCAGGCAAAGGCTGTACCATCTGCGACAGCTGAGGAAATTCAGGGTCTCTCCAGCTATCCTGAAAACTTTCTATTCAGGGGCCATAGAAAGTGTTCTGACTCAGTGCATCTCAGTGTGGTATGGTAACGCCACAAACCAGGACTGTAAAGCTCTGCAGAGAGTCGTGCGTTTAGCTGAGCGCATCTCAGGGTCTGCTCTCCCCTCTCTGCAGGTCATCTACCTCAAACGCTGCAAAAGCAGAGCTGTAAAAATCATCAAGGACTCGAATCACCCCGGTAACCATCTTTTCCGTTTACTGCCATCTGGCAAGCGCTTCAGGAGCATGATGGCAAGGACTGAAAGACTAAGGAGGAGCTTCTTCCCTCAGGCCATCAGGCTCCAAAACACAAACTCTGTTTAAAAAAAAAAAAAAAAAGCCGTTGCACATCCCTCCTGTTTATAGTACTATTTATTAAGTCCCATATACTGGTTTTGCACATCCTACTGTTTGCACATCTTACTGTTTTGCACTTTTCTTTATTCTACTGCACATTTTACTTTTTATTTCTTTTTTACCTATATATATATGCTCTTGTGTGGTGTTACTTTTATATATTTTTTTATTCTTTGCACTGTCCACTGAGCGGACCTGATTTGACCTACATTTCACTTTTGATTATACCCTGTATAATTTATTATGTGACAAATAAAGAAACCTTGAAACTTGATCTTAAATGTTCCGGAGAACGATCAGCTATTTAGCCATCACTCTTCTTCTGGCCAGCGAATTTCATCAAAATGCAGGACCTAATTTTAATAAAGATGATGCACGGCCTCTTGGAGTTAACCGACTGCAAGATACTTTCAAACTGCGTGCACACAACGAGAAAGGAGTTTCATCTGTTTAAAACAGCAAATCATGCAAAACTTATGGGATTCGCATTCAAAACCCAAAGGATTACTTATGGGACATTTAAACATCAGAAGCGTTGCCTCAAAAACTGAACAACTTCTTACAAATTTGAACTTTGATATGCTATGCTTGGCAGAAACGTAAATTTGGGAAAGGTGGTGGACTGTGTAGAGAAGCATCGCACAGAATGAAATCCAGATGAAGCCGAGCTACGTCACTGACTATTGTTTGATTTAAAATCACCTCCCCCCTTCTCATCCAGCAAACCGCTCGCTTTTCGTCAGAAGACAAAGGAGAGCCAATCCACATGTGGTTCCTTTGTGCACAGAGACAGTCATTCATTCATTGGATATTAAAACCGTGGACACAAGAAACAATATATTAATGTTGTACTCTGTCTTATATAAGCTGGCTGTGTAATGGAACCAATGGTATTTTCTTAACCTGTGACATATTACTTTTCCCTGTAATGTTATAATGTGTTTAGATTTATATTTACGGTCGCGAAAAATTATGAATCAGTGAGGTGACAGATGTGGTGATATTATAAATGGGTAAACATGTGATACATAAATATTGAAACTCTTATTTTTCCGTCACATGGTAAAAAAATGATATGCCCCAAAGCCGTGCGGGGCAAGGCTCCACCCCACAAGAGCGGTTTGATTGGTTTAGCCGCCGGGGGCATGTGGAAATCCGTCTGTTTAAAACTGGACACCAGTTTGAAAAATCGCTCTCTTCCTCGCGCTTCAACTTGCTGCTCGCTGACAATCCGGAAGCTGGACGCGGATCTCTCGCCTCACCATCGACTGGAGAGACCATCCAAAAGCCGTAACACCGCAGAACCAGCAACAACAGCTTCCGCGCTCTAACACAACAGAGACCACCAATCGCCAGAGAAAGCTTTCCGGTGACGTCACGCAGCAGCAACAAAGCCACCGAACTAACACGAACTAAACCACGTGGCATCCGAGACAAAGGATCGGACATTTCCGGGAAAGCACCACGTGGAACGAGACAAAAGATTCGCCTGCGGAAACTTGAGTGAACGCAAGTATTCAAGCAATGTTTTTATCCTAACTGAACTGGTAATTTGATCTGAATGCAGCAACATAGGATAATTATGTTCGTGATCTTACTTATGGCCCCAATTATGGAATAGCAAAAGGTTCTATCTTAACCACTTTCCTAACGTTAACCCTAGAGCTCTGAATGTCTGTGTATGTGTGTTTGTTTGTGTTTTTAGTACTTTAGTCCATGTTAGTAGAATAGCAGTTAAGTAAATAAACCTTGTTTCATTTATAAAGAATTGTCTCTTGAGATGTGATTTAAGTATTTTAACCTTATTGCCATAAAAGGTTGTACTACCTCACGCAAATTATATAAAACTCTTTATTCTGTTTATCGTTGCCACGAGAGCAAAATAAACTAAATTGATAAAGATATACTGATGTTAGTGATCGCTGGACGAGCATTTAATAAAGTATAAATCATAAGTTACAGAATATTATTACTTTAATCAAGCAATATTTTATCTGCAAGTTAATAATTCATCGGAGCTGAAATAATAGCTTCATATGTTACAACTGCTTATGTACGCGAAGGACTGCATTAAATGTAAGGAAATTTAATTTTATACTTTAGTGGATATAGAATATATTGCTATAACAATTGTTTTATCTCATGTATGACATTTACTGTAGTGGGCATATATAGACCTCCTTCATCAAGTAGTATTGTTATGAATCTGGTTCCCACTCACTCAAACTGCACATCACCCATGGACTACATTTCCCATCATGCACTGCACTCACACATTCCCGTCCACCATTACACCAATCACACAGCTGTCACCATTCACTCATCAACTCCGATTGCCTCACCACACCTGCACCTCATTCTCTCACTCACATAAAAGCAGCACACAAACACTCACCCAGTGCGAAGTCTTGTTTTCCCTGGTTACATTTCTGAGCGTTCTCCTATTCATCCTGCTATCTCTGTGTTTCACCGGACTGCCTGACCTTGGATCTCTGAACCTGTGCCTGTGACCCCGACTTCTGCCTGGTATTGTTTACGTCTCTGCCCTGCCTCTGATATTCCTGTTTTGCCTGCTGACCCTGCCTGTTTGATTCTGCCCATTAAATATTGCTGCACTTGATCCCCTGCCTTTGACCAGTCTTTACAGAAGACTTCGCCAACTCAGATCCAGCAGCATCATCTCACTACCCAGCTCAACCATGGACAGCATAAGCCTACTCCTACATCTTCGCCAGGAGGCCTGACTATGGAAGAGTATGTTCACCAGTTTTGTGAGCTGTCTTACCAGGTACCGTTGTACAGGTATCTGTTCAAGAACTTGTTTTATTTCGGACTCACCAGTCAGGTCAAGGTCAGGTTTAACAAATCTTTGTTTTCTGGAGGAGTGTATCATGGGAGTTTGAGGGGCCTTTTTGACTATGCTTTATCGTGTGCTGGCTCTTCCTTCACTGGGGGTGTTCCAGAGCCCGCAGAGTCCGCTCCAGAGCCCGCTCCGATCCGGGAGCTCGCAGAGTCCGCTCCAGAGCCCGCTCCGATCCGGGAGCTCGCAGAGTCCGCTCCAGAGCCCGCTCCGATCCGGGAGCTGAGTCCGCTCCAGAACCGCTCCGATCCGGGGAGCTCAGAGTCGCTCCAGAGCCCGCTCGATCCGGGAGCTCGCAGAGTCCGCTCCAGAGCCCGCTCCGATCCGGGAGCTCGAGAGTCCGCTCCAGAGCCGCTCCGATCCGGGAGCTCGCAGAGTCCGCTCAGAGCCGCTCCGATCCGGGAGCTCGCGAGTCGCTCAGAGCCCGCTCCGATCCGGGAGCTCGCAGAGTCTCGCTCCAGAGCCCGCTCCGATCCGGGAGCTGCAGAGTCCGCTCCAGAGCCCGCTCCGATCCGGGAGCTCGCAGAGTCCGCTCAGAGCCGCTCCGATCCGGGAGCTCGCAGAGCCCGCTCCGTCCGGAGCTCGCAGAGTCCGCTCCAGAGCCCGCTCCGTCCGGGAGCTCGCAGAGTCGCTCCAGAGCCCGCTCCGGGAGCTCGCAGAGTCCGCTCCAGAGCCCGCTCCGTCCGGGGAGCTCGCAGAGTCCGCTCCAGAGCCGCTCCGATCCGGGAGCTCGCAGAGTCGCTCCAGAGCCCGCTCCGATCCGGGAGCTCGCAGAGTCCGCTCAGAGCCCGCTCCGATCCGGGAGCTCGCAGAGTCGCTCAGAGCCCGCTCCGATCCGGGAGCTCGCAGAGTCGCTCAGAGCCCGCTCGATCCGGAGCTCGCAGAGCCCGCTCCGGGAGCTCGCAGAGTCCGCTCCAGAGCCCGCTCCGTCCGGGAGCAGAGTCCGCTCAGAGCCGCTCCGTCCCGGGAGCTCGCAGAGTCCGCTCCAGAGCCGCTGCCCCGAGGCTCGCAGAGTCCGCTCCAGAGCCCGCTCCGTCCGGAGCTCGCAGAGTCCGCTCAGAGCCCGCTCCGTCCGGGAGCTCGCAGAGTCCGCTCCAGAGCCCGCTCCGTCCGGGGAGCTCGCAGAGTCCGCTCAGAGCCCGCTCCGTCCGGGAGCTCGCAGAGTCCGCTCAGAGCCCGCTCCGTGGAGCTCGCAGAGTCCGCTCAGAGCCCGCTCCGTCCCGGGAGCTCGCAGAGTCCAGCTCTCCTTCGTCTCCGCTGGTCCCGCCCAGCTCTCCGTCTCCGCTGGTCCCGCCCAGCTCTCCTTGCTCTCCGCTGGTCCCGCCCAGCTCTCCTTCGTCTCCGCTGGTCCCGCCCAGCTCTCCGTCTCCGCTGGTCCCGCCCAGCTCTCCTTCGTCTCCGCTGGTCCCGCCCAGCTCTCCTTGTCTCCGCTGGTCCGCCCAGCTCTCGCCCGTCTCCGCTGGTCCCGCCCAGCTCGCCCGCTGGGCCGCCCAGCTCTCCGATGCCTCCGCTGATCCCGTTCAGCTCACCGATGCCTCCGCTGATCCCGTTCAGCTCACGATGCCTCCGCTGATCCCGTTCAGCTCACCGATGCCTCCGCTGATCCGTTCAGCTCACCGATGCCTCCGCTGATCCCGTTCAGCTCACCGATGCCTCCGCTGATCGTTCAGCTCACCGATGCCTCCGCTGATCCCGTTCAGCTCACCGATGCCTCCGCTGATCCGTCCAGCTCACCGATGCCTCCGCTGGTTCCGTCCAGCTCACCGATGCCTCCGCTGGTTCCGTCCAGCTCACCGATGCCTCCGCTGGTTCCGTCCCAGCTCACCGATGCCTCCGCTGATCCCGTTCAGCTCACCGATGCCTCCGCTGGTTCCGTCCAGTTCTACCGGCGCCAAGAGTCAGAGCCGCCCGGCGCCACCGAGATTCAGCACTTCCAGAGTGCCTCGAGGAACTGAGTTTGGTTCTTCAAACCACTCATCAATGAATCTACCTGCAGAGCTGCTCTTTCTGGTCCTACTACTATGTATTGTGACATCATAGTGATTTTCAGCCCTTTTGTGTTTTCTAACCATCTTTTTTCAAGTTCAGAGTCTTTGTTTTCATCATACTTTAGTGTACAATGAAATTCAGTTTTTGGTAGGCTTGGCTCATAAAGCTGTTCCCTTATGTATCTTCCCCATTTGCTAATTGTTTTTTCCACATCTTCTTTTAGCTCTCCTAACCAATATATGTTAGCACATGGTTCTTGTGTTTGTTGCAATGTTGAGACATTCATTTGTCTAATTGCCCTATCATCCACATAAATTCCATCAGGGGTACACCATATCTGCATTTTTAGTTTACATATGGCATCTCTGCCCAACAAATTAACAGGTGTATGTTCTGAAACTAAAATTGGTATTCTTATTTCAGTGTCTTTCAGACTTATGCTCACAGGAGCCATCATAGGAAGTAGCTGAGTTACCCCCGAGAATCCTACTGTCTTTATATATTTTCCAGACATGGTGTCACTTGTGCTGTTGCAGTCTTATATGCTGGTGGATGCACGTTCATTGGTGCTGGTGGATTGACAGGCACTGAAATATTGACAGGTGCCATTACTGCTGACGGGTCTTCCTTCTGCACTGCTTGGACCTTTTTCTTTCTATTTAGCAGCTCGAGCTGCATTTGAATCAGTTTTTTTGTAGCTCTTTTTCTTGATTTTTTACCTTTAACTGTTGTCTTCTGTACTGTTCCACAGCATGGACCACATGGTCTCTGAACTCTTTGTGTGACTTGGAATTCAGTCCTACCACATCTTCCAGTTTTACTTTCACTGTTGAAGGCATGGCTTCCACAATGGCGGTTCTGAAGAGTGCTGTCAGTTCTTTGTCTTTTTCTGGATCCCTTTCCAGTTCCTGTTTCCAACGTCTTAGTTGTTTCTGGATGTAGGTGATGGGGTTCTCAGTTTCCTCCATTGGTTCCCCCTTCAGGAACCCTGGGTCTGTTTGCATTGGGTATTCAGCCCTCAGTGTCAACCAGATGTCATGTCGATGCTTGTCAAAGGGGATTCCATCTGCCTGAGGCCTATCCACTGCTTGAAGGAGGCTAGATTGCTTGAGGATGTCATTCATCTTGGAGGCTCCCAGGCACTTTGCAAGCAGGGCTTTGATATCACCCAGGGCCAGAAGTTTTCCAACTGCTTCTTCTTCGAATGTTCTGATCCATTTCCCGGCACCTTCATGAATGTCTGGAAGGCGGGAAACCAAAGTGTCCAGATCTTGGCCGGCCCAAGGTATATATTGGGCGTATCCTTGCTTGATGAGGATTGGGCATTCAACTCTTGGGGCTTCAGCTTCTCTTGATGCCCTGGTTGATCTGTGTTCCTCTCCTCCTCTTCGTCTCTGTGTTTTATGAACTTGTAACTGGTCTTCTGGAGGTTCTATATCTTGCATGACCAATGTCCCAGCTACTTGTTTGTATTGTTTTCGCAGGAC
Source organism: Gymnocypris eckloni scoliostomus (assembly GCA_027564155.1). Taxonomy (NCBI): domain Eukaryota; kingdom Metazoa; phylum Chordata; class Actinopteri; order Cypriniformes; family Cyprinidae; genus Gymnocypris; species Gymnocypris eckloni. Next base: position 27,515,915 of record CM050433.1, read on the forward strand.
ATAATCATGTGGACTTGGGTGTGACTGCATTGGTTTACGTTTGTCAATCAGTTAATCCAGCTCTTGATGCAGTGAGTTCAGTCTTTTCAAACTCTTCTCTTGTCATGTGGACAGCTTGTTTGAGATCCTCTCTTGTTCTGTTGCACCTTTCCTCCATTTCATCCTGCACTTCCTGGATGGAGTCAGCAGGTGACATACTTCTTTCAGGTGTTTCCTCAGGCTCTTCAGCTTGATAGTTCTCCATGCCTTTATATCCTGTTTTCTCCTCCTCTCTGCAGTCCTCAGCCCTCTCTCTTTCCACCCTTGGCTCCTCCTTGTGGGCTGTTCTCTCTCTCTCTCTCAGCTGTGTCCGTGGTGTGGATGTTCTCAGCCTCTCCCTCGGTTGCTCCAGCCCCTCCCTCATGGCTGTGTGAGTGTGTGTTGTTTCCCTACTGCCTACTGTCCCTCTTACTTCTCTTGTGCAGCTCTGCTCTTTTTCAACATCTGTATTTTCATCATGTAGGTATCCCTCAAATTCTATTGGCCCCTTTAAATCTATTTTGCCCTGTACTACAGGCATTTGGTTAACAGTTTGATCACAGGAAAGAGCATATGGAGGTCAAGTCAAGTCAAGTCACCTTTATTTATATAGCGCCTTTAACAATACAAATTGTAACAAAGCACTGCACAATATCAAAATAGGCAAATTTTGTCAATAGTGTAAAATGACAGGATTTAACACTCAATTATCTGCTGAATTCATTTCATTATTGAATTTAGTAATGGCATTGTCCAGCTTAGTTCAGTTTAAATAATATCTGTGCAATCAAGTCAAGTGTGAGCAAGCCAGAGGCGACAGCGGCAAGGCGAAAACTCCATCGGTGACAGAATGGAGAAAAGCCTTGGGAGAAACCAGGCTCAGTCGGGGGCCAGTTCCTCCGCCAGACGAATCAGTAGTTTGTTCCAACTGCAGCAAAGTCAGAGTGTAAGTGGTCCACTGGTTCCGGGGGTCTTTCCCCGATGGATGTCTAGGTGGCGAGGTCCTCACTGGAGATCTGTCTCTGGGGCTCATCTCGGAGGTCCTCGGAGGGGTTGTCATCGTCTCTTCTCAGGTGTTCGGTCATCTCTATCGTTTAAGGGTAGGATCCAGACTGAAGCTTGTGTAATTCCTAACTACCACGGGATGTTAATCCCGTGGCAGTAACATAGAAACAGTAAAACAATTAGCGTAGTATGGCTCCATCCAGGAATAACCCTGGATGAAATTATCAGTATAACCCAAGCTAAAGCATAATAATGTGCATTTGTTCAGATAGACTGGCAGTACAAGATTGTGAGATGCATTATATGAATGCTTGGCTAAAGAGATGCGTCTTTAATCTAGATTTAAACAGAGAGAGTGTGTCTGAACCCCAAACATTATCAGGAAGGCTATTCCAGAGTTTAGGAGCCAGATATGAAAAAGTTCTACCTCCTTTTGTGGACTTTGCTATCCTAGGTACTACCAAGAGTCCAGAGTTTTGCGACCTAAGGGAGCGGGTTGGATTGTAGCGTGATAAAAGATTAGTTAGGTACGCAGGAGCTAAATCATTTAGGGCTTTATAGGCAAGTAATAATATTTTGTAACTGATACGAAACTTAATAGGTAGCCAGTGCAGAGACTGTAAAATTGGAGTAATATGGTCATATTTTCTTGACCTGGTAAGGACTCTTGCCGCAGCATTTTGTACTATCTGTAGCTTGTTTATTGAAGATGCAGTGCATTACAATAGTCCAGTCTAGAGGTCATGAATGCATGAACTAACTTTTCTGCATCAGAAACACTTAACATGTTCCGTAGCTTGGAAATGTTTCTAAGATGGAAGAATGCTGTTTTGTAACATTGGAAATATGATTTTCAAAAGATAGGTTGCTGTCTAATATAACACCCAGATTTTTAACTGTAGAGGAAGTAACATTACATCCGTCTAGTTGCAAATTGTAATCCAAGAGATTCTGTGTACTGTTTTTAGGTCCAATAAGTAATATCTCGGTCTTATCTGAATTTAATAGGAGAAAATTACTGGTCATCCAATCTTTTATATTTTAACACACTCTGTTAGCTTAGATAGTTTAGAAGTTTCATCTGGTTTTGTTGAGATATATAGTTGAGTGTCATCAGCATAACAATGGAAACTAATCCAATATTTTCTAATAATATTACCAAGGGGCAGCATATATAATGAAAATAATAGAGGACCTAGGACAGATCCTTGTGGTACTCCATACTTTACTGGTGATAATTGAGATGACTCGTTAAATAAACAAAGTGGTAGCGATCGGACAGGTAGGATCTAAACCATCTTAAAGCCTGCCCTTGAATACCTGTATAGTTTTGTAATCGATCTATCAGTATGTCATGATCTATAGTGTCGAACGCAGCAGTAAGATCAAGTAAAACTAGCAATGAGATGCAGCCTTTGTCTGACGCAAGAAGCAAGTCATTTGTAATTGTAACAAGTGCAGTTTCTGTGCTATGGCGGGCCTGAAACCTGACTGAAATTCTTCATAGATATTTTTTTGCAAAAAGGAGCACAATTGAGCAGACACTATTTTTTCTAATATTTTCGACATAAACGGAAGATTTGAAATGGGCCTGTAATTTGCCAGTTCACAAGGATCTAATTTTGGTTTCTTAATAAGAGGCTTAATAACTGCCAGCTTAAATGGTTTTGGGACGTGACCTAAAGATAGCGAGGAGTTAATAATATTGAGAAGCGGTTGTTCTGCAACAGGTAACAACTCTTTCAATAGTTTAGTTGGTACAGGATCTAATAAACATGTTGTTGGTTTAGATGCAGTGATAAGTTTATTTAGCTCATCCTGTCCTATAGTTGTAAAGCACTGCAGTTTTCTTTGGGTGCGATGAATGATGCTGAAGTACTAGACGCTGTAGAATCTACGTTTGTTATTGTATTTCTGATATTATCTATTTTATCAGTAAAGAAATTCATAAAGTCATTACTATTAAACTGTGAGAGAATATTTAGATCGGGTGACATCTGTTTATTTGTTAATCTAGCCACTGTGCTAAATAAAACCTTGGATTGTTTTGGTGATTATCTATGAGTTTATGGATATACTCGGTTCTTGCAGTTTTTAGAACCTGTCTATAGCTGGACATACTGTTTTTCCACGCAATTCTAAAGACTTCCAAGTTACTTTTTCTCCATTTGCGCTCAAGAATACGAGTTTCTTTCTTGAGAGAATGGGTATAACTGTTGTACCATGGCGCAGCACGCTTTTCTCTAACCTTTTTTAATTTGATGGGTGCAACAGTTTCTAACGTATTGGAGAAAATAGTTCCCATGTTGCTAGTAATTGTGTCTAGTTCATCTGTATTTATGGGTACACAGAGCAGTTGAGATAAATCAGGCAGGTTATTTGTGAATCTGTCTTTAGTGGCTGGAATAATAATTCTGCCTGGGCGATAACGCGGAGCCATATAGTTAATATCAGTAACATGCAGCATGCACGATACAAGGAAATGGTCAGTAACATCATCACTTTGAGGTATGATATTGTAAAGGAATTTTCCTTTCTGGACAGTAATCAAACAGTGAGACATAGATTCAGATGTATGTATTATATGTTTTCTTCTCGTAGTTAGATAAGCATTCTTTGTGTGATGATTTACTATGATTGAGAAGTGATAGAGGAAAGGAACGCAGATGGTCAAGGGGCATTTGCCTCCCTTTTCTGTATAACCATTAATCGGTAAACAAACTGGTATCTTTCCCTCTAGAGGAGGGAAGGAGGAGGCCTTGGAAGGAAAGGACTATAAAACAGACCAAAACTGCTTTCCCTTAGCTCGCTCTCTTGCTCTCTTGCTCTCTTGCTACTTCTGATCTCTGGCTCTCTGGCTCTCTGGCTCTCTCTCTCTCTCTCTCTCTATCTCTCTCTCTCTCCTCACTGACTCACAGCTATGTATGTTAGAACTGAGGGATCTTCTCTTGCAAGGGAATAAATACCTTTATTATTATAATATGGACTCAGAGTTGTCTCTTACTCAGTGATGATGTTTGTTAGAGAGAAAATTGCCACAACAGTTTGGTGTCAGATAGTGATTCCTTGGACGTGACTTCTGGACCTGACAGCGGACGGAGGCTGATCACCTTGGAGCTGAAAAGTTCCAACCCTACCTCAAAAAGATTGAGAGACGAGGGACCCGTTCCGCTGTTGGGACCGGAGGATCGACCACTGGAATCAAAAAGAACCCAGGTGGCACAAAACGACATCTCTGGTAAGAAACAATTAAATTCAATTTAATTAGGGTGAAATTCAGTTTAAAGAGTGAAATTGAACCATATTGGCTGAGATTTGTTTCTGTGGTAGAGTAATCTGAGCAACATTCAGATTAGGTAACCTGAGATTAATTTGAGATCTGTACGGATCAAGAGGGTTTCAAACAGGTACCGAGGTTAATTGGGGTTAGGAAAAATCGAAAGATTTTGATAAATCACAATTAAGAGGGCACTAATAGTGCGACCCGATTGCGGGATAAGAGAAAATCGGATCTGCTGGAGACGTCTAGCAGATTAAATAAGCGTGCGCGAGCAAATCCACAGGAAAGCAGAAGACAGCCAGTATGGGGATATCTCAGAGCAAGTTTGTGAAATATGATACATGGTATATGAAATATGGTACTACCAAATTAAAAAAAATGTATTATGGTCAGAAATGTATGCAAGATATTGAAAAATTAATCAAGCATCATGATTTTCGAAGAGGAACATTGAGTCTCACAAAACTGAAAGTGGTTTCAACAACCAGGTTGTTGTTGCAAATGTGTTAAACATGTATGTTAAAAATGTGAACAAACAGTAGATTGTTGGCTAAAGGAAGTAGATGGTTGGCTAAAGGAAGTAGATGGTTGGCTCAAGAAAGTTAGCAGGAAGGGAAAAAAGCAAGTGCAGAAAGTTAGCAGGAAGGAAAATGAAAAGTGTGAAAGTCTATTTGTATGTGTCTGCACCACCAGAACCGACTGATATGTTTGTGTTTCCCACATGAAAATACGGTGAGGCCGGCACCGCCAGAGTATAAAACACCCATCTACCCAATAGCCCAGCTGGATGCATTGAAATTCGCCCCGACCTCGACTGTTTCTCCGTCCAAGACAACCGCAGCGCGAGACGCTGAATGAACAAGCACGAGCAGCGCGAGTGACAGAGGGGGAGACAGATGCAGCTGGCTGTTGTACAGATTAAAGCAGCACGAGCAGCGCACAAATGTGGACTGTGTGCGAGGGGTGAACATGACTTTTCTGGCTGCACGGAGTGCAGGTTGTCCAAGAACCATGGACACTGGGCACAGGATGAACAGGAGAGAGAGAGGGCGGGTGACAGGCATTCAGAAAGCTACGAAAAAGGGAAGTAAAAATTTATTAACACACACACACACAACACGCTCACATACACTGATTCAAATACCGCTCTCTGCAATGAAGTAAAAGCTTGCAAACCCTTTTATGTGTGAGTGTGTGGAAGTTTTGAATAATGCTACCTGCAATGAAGACATGCTTGCAACCCTTTATGTGTGATTGTTGAAGATTTGAATTAGGCTATCTGCAATGAAGACATGCTTGCAAACCCTTATGTGTGACTGCTGAAGTTTTGAATAAGACCATGTGACGGATGAATGTCTGAGAATGTACAAAAGTTTAGGGTTTTAAGGCTACAGAGATATCCCATGTTAGTTGACGGGACAAATGATTTTGAAATTGAGCGTGAACCTCAATATGAGGAAGAGTGGTTTAGCGGGGCAGAAAATGTTTTTGACAAGGTTTGATAAGATTTTCTGGAATGAAAATGTGTGTGCGCTTTCAGCTTGCCTGTCAGAAAAACAAATGCAGTTGTTTTTGATAACAGAGGACGCTGCGCTCCACTTATCACTAACGAAGGCCACTGAGCAGAAATGTTTGTGAGAAAAGGCATGAGAGCCACAGAAGGGCTGAAAAGGGAAGAGGGGAGAAACACATTGAAGTATATAGATGATTTATTGATTTGTGCACGAGATGAGGTTACGTGCGTGGCTGACACTGTAACTCTCTTGAACCATCTGGCGAGAGAGGGTCACAAGGTCAGTCTGACAAAGCTACAGTCTGTGAAGCAGGAAATATTTTGTTTTGGGTCACACTAACACCAAACAGTAAAAGCTATCTCTGAGAAACGGATAAAAGCTATCAAAGATGTACCAAGACCTTTAACAAAGACAATTGTTATCATTCTTGGGAATGTGTGCATATTGTCGAACGTTTATTCCAAATTATGCACTTCTTGAAAAGCCCTTGAGAGCCCTGACAACAGGGAAAGGGCTGAGGTCATGTGACAAGATTAATTGGTCCACAGAAGCACAGGATGCGTTTGCAAATATGAAACTGCAGCTGGCTCAGGCCCCAACGTTGGGCCTGCCTGTGCTTGAAAAGCCTTTCACCCAAATGGTAGATGAAAAACATGGATTTATGAGTTCAGTGCTTTTGCAAACCCATGGGGACAGATTACGACCAGTCGCATATTTTTCAACGAAGCTTGATGCAGTTGCAGCAGGCTTGCCACACTGCCTGAGGGCTGTGGCAGCTGCGGAGCTGGCTGTGCTGGCTTCAAGGGAATTTGTGGGGTATTCTGATTTGACTTTGATGGTCCCACACGCGGTCTCCATGATTTTGCAAGAGCAAAGAACATCACATTTATCAACAGCCCGATGGCTGAGGTATCACACGATTTTACTTGACATGCCAAATGTAACAGTGAAAAGATGCACAACTTTGAATCCTGCCACACTTCTCCCTACAGAACAGGATGGCGAGGAACACCACTGTTGTCTATCAGTCTTGGAACAGGTGTGTACACCACGTCCAGACCTGTTGGACACACCTTTAGAAAACTGTGACAATGTCCTCTTTGTGGATGGATCGGCGTCCAAAGATCCACAAACAGGCTTGAATAAGGTTGGTTTCAAGGTGACCACTGAATTTGAAGTCGTAAAGTCTGGCAAATTGCCATCAAATTATTTGGCTCAGGCAGCTGAATTGGTTGCTCTGACAGAGGCGTGTAATCTTATGGCAGACAAGTGTGTGACAAATTACACAGACTCGCGTTATGCTTTTGGGGTCACGCATAGATTTTGGGGCACTTTGGAAGCATGGTAATTTTTTTGAAGTCGGATGGACATCCGATATTAAACGCAGCTCTTGTGTCTAAGCTTTTGGAGGCCATTCTTTTACCAGACAAGGTCGCGATCTGTAAATGCGCAGCGCACACTAACGATAAAAGTTTTATCTCCACAGGAAACGTGAGAGCAGACGCGGCAGCGAAGGCCGCGGCAGCACAGGAGACAAAAGAAACGACGTGTGCTTTAGTATCTGTGACTAACCCTGATATTTCCCCTTGTTTACAGAGTATGCTGACTTTTTTCCACAGGAGCAGAAAAAACAACAATGGAGGTCGTCTGGCTGCAGTCTCGAGGGGGGTGTATGGATGAGTGTTGATGACATTCCTTGTTTGCCCAAACACTTCTTTCAGCATTATGCTAAGTTGACACATGGGTTGGATCATGTGTCAAAAGCGGGTATGATAATGCAGATGAGGAAATTATGGTTTACAAAGGGGTTACAGTGTTTGCTGAAAATTTTTGCAAAAGATGTGTCACTTGTAAACACACACAATGAGGCTAGGGGAATAAAAACACCCTTGGCATCTCAACCAGCACCGGCAGGCCACCATTCATGGGCATAGAAGGGGTAAACAAAGGCTGCCATCAAAGGATGTGTGTGAGAATGACATGTTGAATTACTGCAGGGAGGTGTCTTGTCTGTTGTCAAATATTTCTGTGCAGGTAAAAGCTGCCCAGGGGAAGGTTGCTGAGAGATTCCTGCACGAGGTCAGACCTGGTGATTTCGTGGTGATTCGTGATCACAGGAGAAAGAGCTGGAAATCGAAAAGGTGGCTAGAGCCTTTCCAGGTGCTTCTGGTGACGCACACGGCAGTGAAGGTCGCAGAGAGGGCTACGTGGGTTCACGTTAACCATGAAGGAGGGTGCCGCCCATTGCGGAGGCGGAGCAATTGCTGGAGGAGGTTCAACGCGAATGTCAATAAATGCTAAGATCCAGTTTGAAAAACCCTTGCATTGCAGCTGTGTGTTTAGGCGGAACCAGATATCAGCAGCAAGGAGGAGACAACTTTGATTGCGCAACCGGCATCTGGGTGAACACTGTAATCAACAGAACAGATAAGACTCTTAGTGTTTCAAAAACAGTACTTTCTCACATTCTTTGGTCATGACAGCACCTCTGATAAAGAGTAACTGAGAGAACGGAGCGTCCAAGACCGTGGCACCCATTCAGAGTAACAGGAATGTGTGGCCTGTATAAAACCACATGTATAATGACTTTGTTGTCAGTGACAATTTGCTTGGTAATACTACACTTCACAACAGGTCTGAAGGTGTTACCAACAGGAGATCAGACCAACAATATGATGACACAAGTAGTTACAGTGAAATGTGTTAATTGAGTTATGATGTTTCTATTTTTTTCTTAAGAATGATTGGTATGTAAAGAAGGTTAAAAGCAGCAGTTATCCGTGTACGAGAGGACGTACAAGGAGAGGGGTTGAAACTGAGGGATTTTTACATACTTTTAATATTTACATTTTATATTACAGGAGTAACTCAACAGTGATAAATTGATATGTTTATTTCCTACTTTGAACTATACTTTTCCTTATTTATACTATTGTGACTGAGGGTTCGGTTTAACCGAGAGTGCGACAGCAATGCCTGTCCATTTAGCCCGGCGATAGAATGAAATCTTTACTATGCTTGCTAAACATTTACAGCCTAAGCATTTTTCAAATATTCAAAAAACTTACTTCACAGGTTCAAGAAGAGTGATCATTTATGTGAAAATCAGAGATGAAGAGTATAAGTGTGATGTAATGGCTTGAACTTGCATTTATTATTATTTGTACTATTATTATTACAATGTTTGATTAATCAGTTATCAGAGAATGATAAACAGAGAGGAATTGTAAAGGAATTTTCCTTTCTGGACAGTAATCAAACAGTGAGACATAGATTCAGATGTATGTATTATATGTTTTCTTCTCGTAGTTAGATAAGCATTCTTTGTGTGATGATTTACTATGATTGAGAAGTGATAGAGGTAAGGAAACGCAGATGGTCAAGGGGGCATTTGCCTCCCTTTTCTGTATAACCATTAATTGGTAAACAAACTGGTATCTTTCCCTCTAGAGGAGGGAAGGAGGAGGCCTTGGAAGGAAAGGACTATAAAACAGACCAAAACTGCTTTCCCTTAGCTCGCTCTCTTGCTCTCTTGCTCTCTTGCTACTTCTGATCTCTGGCTCTCTGGCTCTCTGGCTCTCTCTCTCTCTCTCTCTATCTCTCTCTCTCCTCACTGACTCACAGCTATGTATGTTAGAACTGAGGGATCTTCTCTTGCAAGGGAATAAATACCTTTATTATTATAATATGGACTCAGAGTTGTCTCTTACTCAGTGATGATGTTTGTTAGAAAGAAAATTGCCACAACAATATCTATATCAGTTAGATCAATTCCATGCGATATTATTAAATCTAGCGTATGATTAAAACGATGCGTGGGCCCGGTGACATTTTGCTTGACACCAAAAGAGTTTATTAGGTCAGTAAGCGCAAGTCCTAACGCATCATTTGTATTATCAACGTGAATGTTAAAATCTCCAACAATTAGTGCTTTATCAACATTAACCAATAGGTCTGAGAGGAAATCTGCAAATTCTTTAGAAAATCTGTATATGGCCCTGGCGGTCTATACACAGTAGCCAGAGCAAGAGATAGGACAGATTTATTTTGCTTATCTGACAGTTTAACATTGAGCATAAGTATTTCGAATGAGTCAAACCTGTATCCTGTTTTCTGAGTAACAATGAGAATATCACTATATATTGTTGCGACACCGCCACGACATCGGTCTCATGAGGCTCGTGCTTATAACAGTAGCTTGGTGGAGTAGATTCATTTAGACCAAAATAATCATTTGTTTTAAGCCAGGTTTCAGTCAGACAGAGTACATCAAAACTATTATCTGTGATTATTTCATTTACAATAACTGCTTTCGGTGTGAGTGATCGGATATTTAGGAGCCCAAGTTTAAAAATTGTTTTTGTTCATTTATTTTGCATTTTTCTGGTTTAATCACGATCAGATTTGTTCTAGATCCTGCATTAAATTTATATTTTGAACTCAATATTCGGGAACAGACACAGTCTGTATAGATTGGACACTACAAGTACCTTTATCATTTAAGTGGGTAGAACAAAAGTCATCATAGCTGTTATTGGAGAATTGGCTTACTAGTCAGATGGAGCGTGGCGTCCTGGTGATGTTGTCTGACAGGAGTTCCGCACCGACTCTGCTGGGGTGCAGGCCATCAGCACGGAAATAGCCTAGGGCGCTCCCAGAAAAGATTCCAATTATTGACAAAGATAATTTTCTGCTCTGTACACCATGAAAACAACCATTCATTTAAAGCAAACAGTCACGTGGGAAGAGGTCCTGACACGATGATACTGTCTCGATCAGGCTCCTGAAGTCCCTCTTCAGTGTCTCTGAATCACAACAGCTGCCATCCTTCAGGATCGCGGGTATCTGCACAGAAACATCAAGAACACGAGCACCAGGAGACAATGAGTGTGCACTTTACCTTCAGCTAATGTACACGGACATGCCGGACGATTGAGTCTCCGATGACCACAGCGCCACGATCAGTCTCGCAGAGAGGCGGCGGTTCCGGGATGAGATGTTGAAGACCGGGGAGAAGTCGTCGCCGGGGCCTGGATCGTCTTCCGTGCACCCAGGGTCCGTGGTTTCCGGCGGAGTGAAGGCCATCTGTGACGATCGCGTCCCAGGTGCACGGGGCCTGTGCAGAGAAACACACGGAGTAGAGGTGGTGGGAGCGTTAGCAGCGCATTGCATACTTACCCTGGACTTATGAGCGTCAGCCCGAGATGTTTCCAGCGTTGCTATCCGTTTCCTCAGCTGGGCCTGTTTCCCAAGCAGCTCGCGGATCCGTGTCTCCACGGCCTCCAGCTCCAGCGCCGAATGCAGCTCGAACGTGTCCTCACCTGCACACAAAGGTAGACACGAATCTGCCATTTAAGCAAGTAACAGTGAAACAATGTTAAATGTGTGTATGCGTGTGTGAAAAAGGGGTATTAGCTGTGTTAGCGGAACCCGCGCTGGCTTTGCTAACGGGCTAAAGCTAATAGCGGACTTGGGAAATCAAAATAAAACATGCGATCGGGAATATATTCACACGTTATAGAAACACAAATTATTGTGTATCAAATCGGAATTTAAGATAGAAAATAGACGATAAACAATTGGCTTGGCGGAGATTCAGCTCAGAACACGCGTCAACGACAAACCGGAAGTAAATCACGCGGGGGCCTTTCTTCTTTTGTTTCATTGTTTTTATTCTCTTTTTCTTGTTTTTCCAATTTTATTAATTTAATTCCATATTGTTTGAACAGGGTTAATACCCCTAATTCTCGTTCTCTTTTTTTCATTTCTCTTTTTGGAGGTGTCATTGGTCTTGTAATTCTTTATCAAAACCTCCAGTTCTTTACACATTGTCACATTAAATGTTCCCTCTGCCTGGCCACTTAGTAGCCAATTTCTTTGTTCTCTCTGCCCACTTCCTTGAGAGATTCCTTATTGTTTCATTACAGGCTGAATTTACAGCTGCCAATACCTCCACTGGGATTGACATCTTTGAAAGACAGATTTATTAACCTGTTTAATATAATGAATTATTATTACTATTATATATATATATATATTTATTTTTTTCTTCAGTGATTTACCTCTCTAATCCCAGCCCTTTAATTACTTGTTAATCTTCACCAGGCTCATCAGACGAGGATCACTATAAGTATCCGACCCCTGATGTCCACCTGGATTTTTGCTGGGCGGAGGACTTATCACTTTTTATAGAATTTGGTTAGACTTTCTCAAATATTTTAAAATAATACCAATGTGTTTTCTAGTTAATAATTAATCTTTCTCATTGCTCCATTCATTTGGATTACCATAATATTCAGCAACTTTGTACATTTTACTCTGCTTTGGATGAGATGATCACTCTAATGTCTGTATTTCTTTCCTCTCTCCCTTTCCTGTATTTGATCTTCACTTCCAGCAGTGTTTACTTACACACATTCTTTTATTCACATGCGCACACACAGTCACCGTGGGCCCACCCTCTCTCTCTCTCTGTCTCTCTCACACACACAGACCAAAAGAGAAAAACACCAACAGGTCTCATTCTCTTTCTGGGAATGAAAAATCAATCAGTTTTTATATTTTTCTTTATCAATAATTCAGTTTCATAATTTGGATCACAACGTCGGCAACTTGGATGGTGTCCAAATAGCCGACAGAGCCAGTTTCCTGGTATATTTTATTTTTTGCAACTCTTATATAGTTCTTAATAAACTCTTTATTATCCATTCAATGTATTTATCTTTATAGGTATTGTTTTTTTCATTCCAGTTAAGCCAAAAAACATTTAACATAAAACATATGTTAAAACATATGCACATTCAACACAGCGCAAAGCAGCCAGCACGGTTAATGAGCAAGCCAAACATTCAAAGCTTCAATGCCTTAACACACACACATAGTGGACGGACAGACAAAAGACTAACGATTTAACTCTTTCCAGTCTGCAGACACCCGTTCAAGCAATCCTTCCACAGTGGGAGCCCATCAGGGCCACACTCAACCAACCTACGAGCAGCTCCCTGATTTCCTTGGCGCCCCCACTTTTGTGCCTCACTTAGGCAACACACTTCTTGCGCAATGCGCAATACACTTCTTATGCATATAAATCTCTTTATCACTCTTTCGCATGCGCGACTTTTGAAATCTGGAACTCCTTAAATCATACTTGCCTCTTCATTTACTTTTCCTTAATTTAATTCCAGTCCAATGTCTTAGATTCTGTTATTGGTGAAGCCCTGTCTCAGATCACCATCACAGGCATGACCTCAGCCAACCACGCAAACAATCTTTTTCTCCAATTTAAGCAAAAAATTGCTTACCTTTTAGGCGCCTTTATTTGTGATTCTTTGTGTGTCAGCCAGGCCCTCCGCCCGCGACGGCTCTCAGGCTCTCCTCATTCCAGTCCCATCTGGGGTGCCAAGTTTATGTCGTGGCTCAAAGAGCAAGAGATGGATTCCTTCATTTTAGTCAATGAGGCTCGAGAAGCAGAGTTCCAGATGTCAAAATTATACTTTATTAAACAGTAACAAAGCCGAGATACGGTCTCTGCAGTCACCGCATCTGACTCTCTTTCTGTCTGTACATCCATTTTATACCTGTTGCACTGCCCAAACTTGGGAGTTCTGTTTTTTTTATCAGTTATGTTTTGTCTGGTTTGCCACAGTTAATTACTAGCACACCTGGTCCAGTTTGGATGAATCAGCCCTTTGTTTAAAAATCCTTCATCCCGCTGCCCCTATCCGTTGGCAGTGGTCCCAGGAGATAAAACTCCTTTATTCCGCTGCCTACTTGGTTGGCAGTGGTCCCAGGAGACATACTTCAAACCTGGTTACATGTATTTGTCATATTCTGGGACATTACCCAAAGTTCATAGGGTTATTCAAGTTCACTAATACACTTCATTGTAAAACACTAGTACTGCCCAATAGATTGGAATACTTCAACATATTGATCAGTTTGTGGATTACATTCTTAAACATAAATCATATTTTAAGTAAAATAATACCATATTGAGTGAATAACATACTGTAGAATATCAAGGACCAAATCAGACAAATCTAGATTCGATCCAAGCATGGTTGAAACATGAGGAGCCGAATTCCACAAGACAACAGCAGAAAGTCATAAATCAGACCCCCAGCCCGCCTGAACACACCCCGACCAGGCGTCGAGGACAAAGGCTAAAATTCCTGGGTTCACAAAACTGTAAAATCATCTTAAAGGACTTTCATTCTCATTGTTAATGAAAATAATAATTTATATGCATAACTGCATATTATGTATGTGACCCACAAATTTGAATATCCTTGTTTTAATCATTGTGTTTATCGTGCTTTTAATTAGTATTGACCAGCTAAGCCTTAAGGGTTAATGTCATGTTTAGTATGTATGAGCGTGATAATTCCAGCTTTGAACATTTCTTCAAATTGATTCTCTGTCAAATGTATCATATTCTGGTTATAGAAATCACATTCAAAAGGATACTTTGCAAGAGAATGTAACATTCGGGCAATGTGACTGACCATGACATGTTAATTTATGGATTGGGTGGAGCAACAACGCAGCAGCCGCTCAGCATAGAACCTAATTGGTCAAGACAACCATTGGGAGGTCCCTAAAAGGCCGAGAATAAATACTAGGACACCCCCTCTCTTAACGCTCTTGAATCCGCGCTCTTCAGCCTCTCTTAACTTCTCCTTGGAACTCTCTCTCTCTCTCCGGAAAATGAACTCTCTCTTCAGTCATGTGCTCTGACCACACCCAGCCAGTTGCTACCATGATGAGAAAAAAAGCCACCTAGTCTTTACATCCTTTTATTCTTTTACTTTTGTTTATTTTCTTTCCGTGAGTTCGTGTGCTAAGTTACATTTGCCAGCGGAAACAAGCCCAAGACTCTGCAAAACCAGCCAACGCCCACTTCCACGACTCCTGAACTCTAAGCCAATCAGCGACTTCGGAAAAACCCTTTCCTGAAAAGACGGAGAACAAAAGGGAATCCTTTAAACACAAAAGCTACGCAAGTACAAACCCCAGACTTTGCTGTGCCTGGTGTAATATTGAAAATAGATTTTAGCCTCATTGAAAACTCAATGCGAGTGTTAAATCAGTGATTGATGGTTGTTCAGGTTTATGCAATTACACATATTGCTGTAAACGTGGGATATCAAACTCTCATTCTCTTAATCTAATCCTTTCCTCACTTTCTCTCTTTCTGCAACGCGTGAATGTGTGAATGCTTGTGTTCATGTAGATTAGTTTCATGTCTTAGCATTATATAAATAAAGTCTTGTTTATATTGAAAAGAGAAATATCTTGTGTTTTGTGCTCATAAGTTAATGCCTTAATCTGTCGATTTTGTTACCGTGCTATTTAATAGTGTTTTCACTATATTTTGGGATTTTAATATCCAGTGCAGAGTTTGTTATACGGCTTGTTCGGGTGAATCGCCGTGAAACAGTGAGTCTGTTCAAATTCCTATAAAATCATTAATGATTCCCTTTGAGCTAAATTGACCTGTTTCCCTTATAACAATATATATATTATATGTTATCATTACATATTGGTGGAGGATCTGCGGCAGATTAATCTAAATTATGAGCATAAACCAAGTTATTTAATCTTTTATATTCTTACGGATGAGATCTGAGATCGAGACTGTGTGTGTGCGTTTGTGTGAGTGACGTCAGCAGCGCGCCTCCTTGAATGAATGAGCACAGAGAAGGCTGTAACTCGAGTCAGTCTCTCTTTTTGTTTAACTGCAGTAAGGGAACTCAAAGTTAACGTTAAGATCGGAGAACAAGGTCGGATTTGAGCGTGTTCCTCTCTTCTTGTAATGCCTTGTTTTATAGCTGAATTAATTTCCCGCGTGTTCCAGGTCATCTAATAGCTATAACTTACTCCATAATCTCAGTAACTGTTAGCCGCACGAAGCTAAACTGCAGCAATTAAAAGGGAAATAAATCAGTGGATAAAGAATAGTTTTGAGCGTGTTCCTCAATTCTATTTATCAAAGCCTTATTATTCATAGTTTGATCGTCAGTGCGTGTTCCATTGTCAGATATGCTATGACTCCTGGGTTAAACATTAGAGATTAATGCTTGCCTGTTTGTGCACGTTACACTGTTCACAAAGTGGATTAAATCTCGCGAAACACTGCGCGTGTCCGAGAGTGATTTGAATGGAGCGTTAAAAGCTTTATCAAGTAAAGTTTACCTTTGAACCAACAGCGAAGAAACCCTGTTGTGTTTATGTCCATATAAACGGACACGGGCTTGTGATACACTGTTTCCTCAACCGCAGCACGGAGCTATTATTTGAATAAGGTTTAAGTTTAACTCTGAACGAACTGAAAGTTTAAGCGCCACATCGCAGAACAAGCGGTGTTGTTATTTGTACAGTGTTGAGATGCGCCAACATTTAATGTAACATACTTCCGAGCACTTTGAACTGCGCACGCGCAGTACATCGATGCTTTTGTAAACAAGCTCCATGCTGTTGCTAATGGCACGGTGGTGTTTACATTGAAGTCTATGCTAAAGCCATTAGCCTCAAAGGTTAGAAGTTAGCATTAACCTCCAATGGTTGAATAAAGTGTGTGTTTTGAAAAGCTAAAGTGGTTTAACCCTTCAAACATTTAAACTAATATACTTGTTGGTCTTTCTCTTCCTATTTCTCCCTTTTTACCACTTATTTGTAGTTCTACTAGAAAGGAAAATACTAGTTCAGAATTATTAATTGTGCCAAATTCAAATTTAATTAAAATATTAAATTTATTTGGAATCATTCTAATTTTCCCCCTCATATTATTAATATGATCCTTCCTTCTAGTATTCCCTTTTGGGCATAATCATTTTAGGTACAAATAAGTATTGAACTTTAAAAGTTTAAGTAAACTTATTCGACCTAATTGATTTATTACCCATTTAAGTAGATTCTATTCAGACTTATACTCACTCATTACTTTATTGCGTTTTACCCCTAATTCTTCCTGTTTTGGTTATAAACATAACCACTATTTTATTTACTTATTTCCTCATTTACTTAATTTCATATTTGCTTATTTTGCCTGTTTATTACTTTACAATTTTACTTTATCTTACCATTTCCTTTCCTCTGTGTATCCTAGCTTGGGAACGACCCACCTGAGCCTTAATAGGACGCATTGTTATCCCTCGCTACGAGTTCAAATAAATTAGAGAGACAAATCTCTTTTACCCAAAATTTATTTTTGTTGATAGTTGTGTAGCAACTGAAAACAACACTATACGCGCGTAGTCGGGCATAACTGCTTGCTAGTGGACCGATCCACTCAACTTGCTGTCTCTTTCTCTTCCCTCCTGTTCTATCCTCCTTTCTTTCCTCTTCACTTTTCACATTTGTAGGGACCTGTAAGAACCATCAATCAATTCTAAGTGTATGAGATATACAATCCTGTCAAAAGGCGAATCATCCTTACGAATTTGATTGCAATCAAACCTACTTTTGTTCTTCTTAACCTCCCTATATTTAAAACGCAATCCAAATTTGAACAACTCATGCAACGCTGAGATCAATTTTAATAGAGATAAGTGTTGAGCAACTGGCGCCTTCGCAGCCTCCCTGGTGAGCGGTCCAACTGTAAGGTGTTGCGTTGTCAATTCTGTCAGACTAAGAAAAGAGATATCAGAATTATTATTATATTCGTTTGTCTAAGACAAGATTTAATAATATTGTTTGCCTCCTTGATAACAACATTTAATAATAAAAAAAGGAAAGAATTTTCTTCATTTGAAAAAAAATAGAAAAGGAATTGTTTTTTATTAAATTTGTTTTTCACCTTTTTGTCTCTTTTCCCTCTTCCTCATTAGAGTGACGAAGTCTTCACATCGCTAGTCTACCTAGATACTCTGAGACCAACACAGTGATCACCACACTTCACCAGTGGTTCAGAATCACTGACATAACACTTAGTTGTCACACCCCACATAAGCTTCCACTCCACAGATCTGTGTCAGTCTCTCTTCTCCCAGCGTGCCAACATGCCGCAGACTGCAGACCCCCTGGCAAAGGGAAGATGTGAACACTTGGCTGAGAGGCACGACAGACAGCCTCACCCCAAGACGTTTGAACTGTTATTATTTTTAATAATAATCGTAGTCCTGAGAAGATTCCTGACACAAGATTCAAGCCAGAATAACAACCATGAGGAGCTAGTCAAAATTGCCAGCTCCTAAGCTATGCCTTCACGACCCAGCTGAAACTGAGCGACAAGCACATCACCCACCTTCAAGAGGAACTGACATGTGCTCAACGCCGCATAGACAAGCTGGAAGTGAAAGTTCAAGATCAACTCAAAGCACCCAACGAGAGCGAGCAGGAAACAACGGAACAAGTTAAGGAGCTCCAAGCAGCCCTGACAGCAGCTCAGCTCGACCAACAACATGCAAAGGCTGCCCAGGAAGACCTGGTAAACAGACTTCAGTATGCCAACCAGCTACTAGAGAAAGCCAAGCATGACATCAGCAACAAGAATGCTGAAATAAGTGCCCTGAAGGACCACCTTGAAAGGTACAGAATTGAAATGGACAATCTGACCCCACAACTAGACGATACCAATGATCAGCTCTACATGGTCAGAAGAGGACTCAAACATGCTTATGCGCAGAAGCAAGAGCCAAAGCGAGAGAAACCAACACTCAGCCTCACCACTGCTGAGTCGAGCAGAGTCCCATGTCCAAGAACTCGTATACAGCGAAAGAAGCGAAGGGCCACAACCCAAAACCTCACCTGCCTTCGCCACAGAACTCTTTCCTGTCAACGAAAGAAAACCTCCCATCCAAGCAGACCTTGAGCTGCACCTGGGATGACCATCAAAGACCTCGACAAGCTGTCTAAAAACATCAGCAAGTTCAACCCGAACTCCACAGGGGGCCACACCATCCAGGCCCACCTTCAAGATATCGACTTCTATCTA
The DNA here is from genome assembly GCA_027564155.1 of Gymnocypris eckloni scoliostomus. Lineage (NCBI taxonomy): Eukaryota > Metazoa > Chordata > Actinopteri > Cypriniformes > Cyprinidae > Gymnocypris > Gymnocypris eckloni. The sequence goes on from CM050433.1 coordinate 27,534,666, forward strand.
GAAATGAGACCTCACGTGACTGACAGAGACAGGTTATACCTCCTTAGAGCCACGTCCAGTTCCGAGGTACAAAACTTCCTAGATCGACAGCCCAGTCGAACGAAGTCAGACTACCAGCTACTTCGTGAGGTCCTGATTAAAGAGTTTACCGACCCTGACTCCGAACATGGACTGTTAACTGCCTTAGAAACCAAACAAGGTCGACAAGAGGCTCCACAAGCTTACTACAACCGACTCCGACAAGCCTACTTTGGTGCACACAACGAACCTGACCTTGAAGAGGATGTGAACTTCAAAAGCCTCTTCCTAAGAAATCTGCACCCTGGAGTCAGCCACCATCTAGGCGTCATGGCCTGTCCACTCCATGACCATCCAACAGTTGCGTGACCTAACACAGAAGGCCTACAACAAGCAGAAGATGGCCTCAAAGAAAGGTGACAAAACATCCACACTCTTGAACTCTGTCAACAAAGACTCAAGCCTTGCACTGACGACACCCAGATGCATCACAAAACCAGAGTCCTCCATCAAGAGCACAGAGAACGTGATCCCATGTCCACGAAAGCTATCAGCCCAACTTCTGGAAAAATCCATGGGACCAGCCACGCTTCTCAAGAAACGCAAAAGATAGCAACAACTGGAAACCTAACCAGACATCCAAAGGTAATCGCCTGACTCATCCAAGAGCATCTCGTAGGGTTAAGCGACAACGAAACCCACCTCAGCATTACTCAGACATGCACAGTGCTGAGTATGCTCCAGAACCATACAGCTTACCGTCAGAAGACATGGAACAAGTCACGAGCCAACTGAACGAGTTCCTTCAAGATAAGCTGAACACGGATGACTACGAAATTGAGTCATGCTCGCTGTGACCAGCGACAGAGCGGAAGGCCGACGATCGCATGGTACACCACCATATCCGAGATGACAAGCACCTGTTCAACAACCACACAGGACAAGCAAGTCTCTCACGGCCAACCGTTGATGAAAACTGAGGTACCGGAGAACATAACCTCACTCACCCATCACTCACTAGCAAACTGCTAAATGAACTCCAACTCCTAGAACCACATTCCTGTCTGTGCAACAGCAACCACCAAAGCACAGAAGGTCAGAAAGTCTGCCACATCCAGAAGGTAGCACAAGAGGAATGCAACAAAGGAGACAAAGTTTGCAGCCCAGCTTCACACAGCCATGCCAAACTACCTCCGACTGTCTGCTAAAGAACTTCCTGCCTTTCTGGACTGATCCCCATTAGATCATGGACATGCCCACATCCAAGCCAAGGATGAAGAGAGCCAGTCTTATGTAACATACCTGAAAAGGGGGGAGACGACACAGACTGGAACAGATCTGACCACACATACACTACACCATTAACACACACAACATTACCTACACCCATAACACATTCAACAAACATATTCTTCCCACAAGTAGAATATCCAACTTTAGCACAACACAGTTACATACACCACCATGAAGAAACATGTAGCTATCCTCACAAGAGTTAGAACACCTGACACGAAGTTAAGGTGCATGGCCCCCTAGCTGCACATGACATCCTAGCTCAACAGTAGTTGCAAATCATGCTAGGAAAACCCACAGCAGCTTTGTTTTGTTTTGTTCTTCTTTTACCTATCCTTTTCCTTCCCCTCTTTCTTTAGTAGGTGAAACACCTAGACACCCTGCAAGGGTCAAAGGTCTGATATTAGGATTGACTACACCTAATATCCGCAAGCCACTCTAGACTGAAGGAAAGCCAGAGAGCTCCATGCACGATAGGTCGATTCATTTTACCACAAATTAGTTCACTAGAAACTAAATGTGAACATTCTTAAGTTAAGACAACTTAGAAGAAACACACAAATCTAGTCGCAAAAGTTGATCAAGAATTAAAACAATAATTTCCAAAATTGAATAACCTAATGCCCGGCACCAGTACAGTAACTGTCATGGAGGTGTTGTCTTGTTGTTTGCTGTGTTTTGTCTGCTTCTTCTGCCCTTGTTTTTCCAGCGCTCGACGATGTCTTCTGCTAAACACCTCGCCAACGAAGGGGGTGTAGAATATCAAGGACCAAATCAGACAAATCTAGATTCGATCCAAGCATGGTTGAAACATGAGGAGCCGAATTCCACAAGACAACAGCAGAAAGTCATAAATCAGACCCCAGCCCGCCTTGAACACACCCGACCAGGCGTCGAGGACAAAGGCTAAAATTCCTGGGTTCACAAAACTGTAAAATCATCTTAAAGGACTTTCATTCTCATTGTTAATGAAAATAATAATTTATATGCATAACTGCATATTATGTATGTGACCCACAAATTTGAATATCCTTGTTTTAATCATTGTGTTTATCGTGCTTTTAATTAGTATTGACCAGCTAAGCCTTAAGGGTTAATGTCATGTTTAGTATGTATGAGCGTGATAATTCCAGCTTTGAACATTTCTTCAAATTGATTCTCTGTCAAATGTATCATATTCTGGTTATAGAAATCACATTCAAAAGGATACTTTGCAAGAGAATGTAACATTCGGGCAATGTGACTGACCATGACATGTTAATTTATGGATTGGGTGGAGCAACAACGGCACCCGCTCCAGCATAGAACCTAATTGGTCAAGACAACCATTGGGAGGTCCCTAAAGGCCGAGAATAAATACTAGGACACCCCTCTTAACCCGCTCTTGAATCCACGCTCTTCAGCCTCTTTAACTTCTCCTTGAACTCTCTCTCTCTCCGAAAATGAACTCTCTTCAGTCATGTGCTCTGACCACACCCAGCCAGTTGCTACCATGATGAGAAAAAAAGCCACCTAGTCTTTACATCCTTTTATTCTTTGACTTTAGTTTATTTTCTTTCCGTTGAGTTCGTGTGCTAAGTTACGTTTGCCAGCGGAAACAAGCCCAAGACTCTGCAAAACCAGCCAACGCCCACTTCCGACTCCTGAACTCTAAGCCAATCAGCGACTTCGGAAAACCCTTTCCTGAAAAGACGGAGAACAAAGGGAATCCTTTAAACACAAAAAGCTACGCAAGTACAAACCCCAGACTTTGCTGTGCCTGGTGTAATATTGAAAATAGATTTTAGCCTCATTGAAAACTCAATGCGAGTGTTAAATCAGTGATTGATGGTTGTTCAGGTTTATGCAATTACACATATTGCTGTAAACGTGGGATATCAAACTCTCATTCTCTTAATCTAATCCTTTCCTCACTTTCTCTCTTTCTGCAACGTGAATGTGTGAATGCTTGTGTTCATGTAGATTAGATGTCTTAGCATTATATAAATAAAGTCTTGTTTATATTGAAAAGAGAAATATCTTGTGTTTTGTGCTCATAAGTTAATGCCTTAATCTGTCGATTTTGTTACCGTGCTATTTAATAGTGTTTTCACTATATTTTGGGATTTTAATATCCAGTGCAGAGTTTGTTATACGGCTTGTTCGGTGAATCGCCGTGAAACAGTGAGTCTGTTCAAATTCCCTATAAAATCATTAATGATTCCCTTTGAGCTAAATTGACCTGTTTCCCTTATAACAATATATATATATTATATGTTATCATTACAATACTATAAAGTAAAATAACACAATAATAGGCAAACTGAAGAGGGTCCAAAGTAACAGGAATGGAGGAGCAAATGTGTTTCTTTAAAAGTCTCTCAAAAACCTTCATGACTGTCCCGTGGCTATCCATCAGCGCAGACATGAAGTCCGACGTACCTCGTCAATAGTTACCTGGGGTGGTATATCCGCACCTTCGCCCAGTCAGCCTGTTGACTCCTCCGATTGCTCCTCCGACTCCTCCTCCGAAATACCCGATTGCTAGGCCTGCTGTGTGCCTTGACTTTGCAATACTAGAACAGAAGTATTCGGTTTCCCCCTCAGCCCGCACCAGGTTACGCTGGAACAGGTGACTCCGCTCGCTGTGACCCACGATGGAGGCAATGCAACTTCACCAACCCAGCACTAGGGGGAGCGCTATCTACTCTCAGGCCCAAGTAAAGGGCAGTAGCGTGTTTAAACACCACGCAACCCACGCAATTGCATGGGGCCCCGCGGTCCAGGAACACATTCCCCGTGGTCCAGGAACACGTTCCCTGCGGAACACGTTTTTTTACAGATGGGAAATGAGAACCGGCATTTTTTTGGCCGGTGCAAAATCGGGTCGATACTGGATTACCAATAAGCTTGAGGACAAACAATACTGTTATCGATACGTGCGTTGTTTTATCTCCATACTTCCGTGTTCATGGCGAATTAGGAGCTGTTCTCGTAAACCGATCTCAAGCTGTCTTCCATTTGTCAGGTTTGGCACGACATGCAGCGGCACAGTCTCAAACTCTGTCCGCATGTAAAATAATTATAATTCTGAAGGATAGGTACCAGGGGCGTAGCCACGGGTGTGCCAAGTGTGCCGGTGCCACCCACAGTGGCAGCTGGCACACCTAAAAACAGATGCAGAATTATTATTTTTAATCGTAATAAACATGGGCAGGCGCAAAGGAGGGGCTAGCAGATGCTTCAGCACCCCAAGAAAGACCAAAGCACCGCCATTGCACCCATAATAAATGAAATAAATTAAAAACATTTTACTTATTATTACGCTTTCATAACTCTGCATTGCAATATAACGTGACGTGATTAGCAGGCGCACTTTTTGATTTGACAGCATTTTATTTAAAAAATTGATCGGTTCCTTGTGCCAAGAAGGCCTGTCCCCGACTAAAGATTTCCCTAGTCACACATAAATTGATTAATATAATAACTTAGGCTACTAACCATCCTTTAATATATAGGCGTATAGCCTATCCCGCGCCCAAGCGCACGTCTAAAGCTTGCAACGGCAAAAGTAGGCTAATGATTATGAATGTTGGGGGAAAGGCAAAATAAAACATTTGAATTATTCGTTAATAAACTAGTGATTTCTTCTCAGTCAGTGTCGGCTGAAAAGATAAAGTTGCAGAATGCGATGCTGACTTTAATAAAGAAATGTACCTTTTCATTCCGACTACGTAATTAAAGATTTTTTTTTGGTTCATTCGTTCGTTTAATAAAGTAGCCGGTTCATTGCTGTGAGCGCTCCATTTCACGGAGACTGCATGAGACGCAGAAAGCGCATCTTGTTTCTCTATGTATTGTTTCTCTGTGTAGCCTACATAAATAAAAGCATATATATATATGAACTTGCTGTTGAATTTTGTATTTTTGAAAGTTCAATAATAATATTAAAAACTTGCGGACGGATTCATTACCCCGCTTTGTTCCGGGACCTCACAATTTACAGATTAAGCAGTGCTTACAATATTTGTTAATTTAAAATGTAATTAAATTTTTTAATTATTTTCAACAACAAAAAAATAATAATAACATAATTGAGGCATTCAAGGCCAGACCACGCCGTCTCGCCCTTTGAACAGCTAACAGGCACCATTAAATGTACTGTGCTATGATGTCGGCGATCCTGAATGTAATGTATAAAAAATATTTTACTGCTTTCTCTAATGTGTCTTGCAAGACATCTATTCAAGATTGTTTATTGCACCAAACGTCATTTCAAAGGAACATTATATGTAGGCCCATGTACAGTTTAAGTCGCCATTGCAGGATGTTAATGATTTAATAAAAGGAGAGATTATTTAAAAGCATTTTGTTTTCATTTAGTACAGCAGCTACAGCTGTTTTTACATAATAGATTTTTACATAGCCTTAGTCACTGAAGTCAATGATTATTCTTTGATAAATTAAATGTGCTTTGCTCACTGTATAATTTGTTCGTTGTTTGAATAACCTGGAAATGCGGTGTTATAATTAGAAACTTAAAATGTATTTTTATTAAACCTGTGATCATCAGGTTAAATAGGAGTTTAGTCTTATTAAAATATGTGACATAAATTGTACTTGCCTAAAAGGGGTTTATGATGTGTGTAGTTAATGATTAGGCTACAGTGAGCGCAGTTAAAGAGCTGTTGTAGGTTATACTGTATGTGATTGTCGGTGACCCTTGAGCGAGAAAGCTTCGGAAAATGGAAAAAAACAACAACAACAAAAATATAGCTGCAAGCAGCGATAACCAGGGTTCAAGAATTTTAAGGCCTATATGCTTTTAGGGTCTAGGCCAACATAGCTGGATGCATAGCTGACAGTGAAACTCATCGAAAATGGACAATAGGCTCACAGAAAGAAACACACACACACACACACACACAAATATAAATGAAATGGTTAAACTATCATATTAATAATCATTAAGCTTGCTTACACAGATACACACAGAGAATAGGTTAACAGACACATGTAGCCTACACAAAAATGAAATGGTTAAACTAAGATATTAATACCCAATAAGCATGCTTTATTTTTTTATATTTTTGTTCGCATTCATCTGACAATAAATGTGGCACACCCAGTTTTTCTGATGCACATCCAGAGTCTCCTTTCTGGCTACGCTCCTGATAGGTACAATTCATATTTCTTTATTAAGTAACTTATAAAATAATTTGAAAACTTTCTGTGAGGCGTTATTTTACAAACATCATGAGTTCTCCACGAGCTCTCTGTCTTTCCCTCTCAAAATGGCAAATGGCTTCATATCACCACATCGCGTCTGCACTATAAACGAGCTGCACACTGCGCGACTGACACAGGAATTGTCACAGTTTACATGCATCATCACTAAAGTTTATACTTTGCATTTCTTTTTGAAGTTTGCCAATATTTAAACTATTCTACGCTCTCCAGTGTGCACTCTCAACAATTGCCCCATTGTAAAAAAAAAAATACACAGCATGATCAAACATTTAATTACATATCTTTTTTGGGGAAAAAGTCAAAAAATCCCCCCCTCCACCACTCAAATAAAAAAATACATCCTCCCTCCCACAAGAGTCACCTAAGAGGGAAATTCACCCCATTTTCAAAAATGAAACTCAGGACCTGAATGAATGTCTGTAAAAATCCTGATTGGAGAATCACTATAAATAAGTCTACGTGTTAAAAAGAAGCCTTTATCATGTAGATAAAAACAGAGATAAAAAAGTCCCTCTAAAACATAGAGAGACACTCTCTGTTAGGAGAAATCACGCCCGCTCCCTGAGAAAGTCAATATTTTAATTTTCTTTCATAAAAATAGCTAGAGACGCCAGAATACTCTTTTACATTCTGTTGTGCTCCTATGCACATGATGTTCAAATATGTTGTGCTATGGTATGCTGAGGAAATCTCTCTCTCTCTCTCTCTCTGTCTTTCTCTCTCTCTCTCTTTGAAGGCCCTTTTTATTTAAAAAAATTGCTTTATGTGCCTTTTTATGTTTGCTTGGAGGCATTTGTAAACTGCAGTGATAAAATTACTTGAAATTTTCAACATCTTTTTAACATCATTTATTTTTGCACCAAATCATGGAGAGTAGTATAGATAACTGTATTGATAAGTATCATATCAGTATCGATAAAATGTAAACGATACCCATCCCTAACCCAGAATTGATCGCAAAATCCACCGCGGGGGGCCCCTCCAGGAACACTTGCTGAGGGCCCCCAAAACACTAAACACGCCCCTGGTGAAGGGGACCTTATTAAAATTTTGCTGAATTAATCAGATTACCCAAAGGAGCTAAAGTAAGGCCTAACAGGTAGAGCCAGACTGTAATGAGTGACTGAAATTAGAATACAAATTTTGAAATTCTGGTTTCTAATTAAAATTGAATGATGTTATCATTAAATTTGATAGGATCGATTAGAATTACACAAGCAATTTACAATTGAGTTGATAAACCAATGTTGTTGCAATATGTAAACAAATCAAATCAAATCAATCAAATCACTTTTATTGTCACATCACCACAGCACAAGTGCCTTGGTGAGTGAAATTCTTATGAGCGTGCTCCAGACAGTGCAAAAAACAACAATTTACATATGGACAGTACATATTTACAGACTGTACAGAAGACAATGTGCAAAATACACATACATATACTCAGTACACATAGTGTACTATAAAGACATACTTAGTTATCAACTACACATTATACACCGTATGGGCGCATCTACATTATGTACACTATCTATACATTATGTAGTCTATACATAGTAATAATGTGAAGGTGCAACAGATTATCATTTAACAGCAGATTGGTTGAGCAGCAAATAGTTGTGCAAAGGTGCAACAGATTATGCATATGCAGTGTCGTGGATGTGCATTGTATGGTGTCCAGTGATAGCAGATAGGTTGTGTTAGTGCAGTGTGTGCGTGTAGTCCAGTTGAACTGTGTTAAAGTGCAGTGCATGGCATGTTGTGTGAGTGGGAGTGTGATGTAGGTGAGTTATTTGTGACTGTTCATTAGCCTGATAGCCTGAGGGAAAAGCTGTCCTCAGTCGGCTAGTGCGGGATCGGATGTTGCGAAACGTCGCCTGAGGGCAACAGAGAGAGCAGACTGTGGGACGGGTGGCTGGAGTCTTTGATAATCCTCCGGGCTTTCCTTGTACACCGCCTGGTGTAGATATCCTGGAGGAGAGGAATCTCACCTCCAACAATGTGGCGGGCAGTTCGCACGACCCTTTGCAGAGCCCAGATAAAAATGCATTAGCAAAGTTGTTTGTATGTATTGAGGAACTTAAATCTTGGCTTATGAGTAATTTCTTGACACTTAATGAAGGTAAAACCGAGGTTATTCTGTTTGGACCTAGTGATGCTTTTTCTTTTAATTCTTATAATCTTGATATTGGCAATTTGGCCCAGTGGATTACTCCTTGTGCAAGGAATCTGGGTGTCTTATTTGATTCCAGTCTAAAGTTTGATAAACAGATAAACAGTGTGGTCAGGTCATGCTTTTTTCATCTTCGTCGTTTGGCTAAAGTTAAAACTCTTCTCTCAACACAGACATTCGAAAAAGTAATCCATGCATTTGTCACATCTAGATTAGACTATTGCAATTCGCTGTACTATGGGATAAATCAGTCCTCCATGGAGCGATTGCAAATGGTTCAAAATGCAGCAGCCAGGCTATTGACCGGCACGCATAAATTTCAGCACATTACTCCCATTCTGACCACATTACAGTGGCTACCAGTTAAACTTAGAGTGGAATACAAAATGTTAACATTGGTTTTTAAAGCACTTAATAATCTTGCACCAATCTACCTCACCGAGTTGTTGCAAACACACAAATCTGTGAGGCCACTCAGATCCAGATTTTTGGGAACTTTATCAATGCCTAGGTCCAGATTGAAACATCGTGGCGATCGAGCCTTTGTAATTGTGGGTCCTACACTCTGGAACAATCTCCCGGTTGCCATCCGAACGACGACTTCTCTATCTATTTTTAAAGTTATGCTTAAATCTCATCTTCTTGATCGATTTGCGGCAAATCAATGAAGGGTTTTTGTATCTATTTACCGGGATTCTATTATTTTATAATTTTGCTCTGTTGTATTGTTGTTTACATTGTTTTGTAAAGCACTTTGGTCAACTCTAAGTTGTGTATAAATGTGCTATATAAATAAATAAAGAAGAAAGAAGAAGAAGAAGAAGCCCTGCGGTTGCCAGCGGTGCTGTTTCCAAACCAGGCGGTGATACAGCCGGTCAGGATGCTCTCCACAGTGCAGGTGTAGAAGGACCTGAGGATTCTGGGGCTCGTTCCAAACTTCCTCAGCTGTCTCAGGAAGAAGAGACGCTGATGTGCCTTCTTCAGCACTGCATCTGTGTGAGCAGACCATGTGAGATCCTCAGTGATGTGAACGCTGAGGAACTTAAAGCTGCTCACCCGCTCCACAGGTGTCTTGTCGATGGTGATGGGTGTGTGTTCTCTGCTCTGTCTCCTGTAATCCACCACCAGCTCCTTGGTCTTGTCGATGTTGAGTGAGAGGTGGTTCTCCTGACACCATTTAGTCAGGGTACTCACCTCCTCTCTGTAGGCCGTCTCATCGTTGTTGGTGATCAGGCCTATCACCGTGTCATCAGCAAATTTGACGATGACATTGGAGCTGTGTGTAGCTGTACAGTCGTGTGTGTACAGGGGAGTACAGGAGTGGGCTGAGGACAGCCCGCGGTGCACCAGTGTTGAGGACCAGGGGAGACGATGTGTTGTTGCCCATTCTGACCACCTGACTTCTGCCTGTCAGGAAGTCCAGGATCCAGCTGCACAGAGATCTGTTCAGTTCTAGAGTCTGGAGCTTCGCAACCAGTGTGGCAGGCACTATGGTGTTAAATGTCGAACTATAATCCACGAACAGCATCCTCACATAGGTGTTCTTATTTTCCAGGTGGGAGAGAGCAGTGTGCAGGGTGAAGGCAATAGCATCGTCTGTGGAACGGTTACTGCGGTATGCAAATTGTAGTGGGTCCAGTGAAGCAGGCAGCACAGAGCAGATGTAGTCTCTGACAAGCTTCTTAAAACACTTGCTGAAGATGGGTGTCAGAGCAACGGCCTCCAGTCATTCAAGCATGTGATTTTATTTTCTTTGGTATGGGCACAATGGTGGATTTTTGAAGCATGAGGGAACCACAGACAGAGAGAGGGACAGATTGAAAATGTCTGTAAAACGGCTAGCTGGAAAGCATGCTTTGAGCACACGGCCTGGTATACCATCTGGGCCTACGGCTTTACGGATGTTCACCCGTTTGAAGGATCGGGTTACATCCGCGACAGAAAGCGTGAGTGGACTCACCTCTTCTGCAGCAGTCGTGTGAGCGCTCTCTGTGTGGGCGGTGTTATCAGCCTCGAACCGAGCATAAAAGGTGTTGAGCTCGTCCGGTAGAGAGGCGGCAATGTTCACAGTAGCTGGTTTATTCCCTTTAAAGCCTGTGATGTTGTTAATGCTCTGCCACATGCTTCTTGGATTATTGTTGTTGAAATGTTCTTCAACTTTGTTTTTGTATGTTCGTTTGGCTGCTTTGATGGATCTCCTGAGATCGTAACTGGCTTGTTTCCGATCGTCAGTGTTTCCGGATTTATAGGCAGATGTCCGCGCTGACAAGGCTGATCGAACATCGCTGTTAATCCACGGTTTTTGGTTGGGGTAGATACGGATTGTTTTGGTCGGAACTACATCATCTATACACTTCCTGATGAAACACGTGACCGTGATCTGAATACGCCTCTATGTCGCCATCAGATGCTGCCCGGAACATGTCCCAGTCCACGTGATCAAAACAGTCCTGTAGTATAGCGTCCGATTGGTCCGACCAGCGTTGGACTGTCCTGAGGGCGGTGCTTACGTTTCAGTTTCTGCCTATAAGCAGGCAGGAGCAGAACGGAAGAGTGATCCGATTTGCGAAGGTGGGCGGGTAGGGACTTGTATGCATCCCGGAAGGGGAGTAATAGTGGTCGAGTGTACGATCTCCACGCGTGTTGATGGTGACGTGTTGAAAGTATTTTGGAGCTATTGTTCTGAAGTTGGCTTTATTAAAGTCCCCTGTGACAACAAAAGTGTCACGAAAGATGAGGTCGAGGACTCAAATGCAGAGGAAATGTTATTTTTAATAATAAAATTAAACAAAGAAGAACAAAACCACTCGAAGAAAAACAAGCAGGCAGGCAGAAGACTGGAGCACAGTCAAACACAAAACTCACATGAAACATACGACAGAAAGACAACGGATCAGCACAGGACTGCAGACACAAGGAGAACTATATAGGGGAGACAAACGAGGGTAACGAGGGAGACACAGCTGGAGCCACTGAAACAATGATAAAGTAACAAGATGGGAGGGGACAGACAATCGACATGGGAGCACATGGCACCAACAAACAACAAGCCATGTGCTCTACACACAGAGACATCTGGTGGCCAGCCTGGGCACACCAGCAGGACCGTGACATAACCCCCTTCAAGGAGTGGATCCCAGCCCACACACACTAAACAGAAAATGTCTAGGAGGGAGGTGGGCCAGGCCCGTGGAGTGGAAGAGGGCCTGGAGCAATGGGCACACAGGGGTGCCAAGGTGGGCTGGCCCTGGAGCGGGCTCTGTATGTTCCCAGACCCGGAGCGGGGTCCAGGACTGGAGTGGACTGCGTGGGCTCCCGGAACGGAGCGGAGTGCGTGGGCTCCCGGAACGGAGGCGGACTGCGTGGGCTCCCGAACGGAGGCGGACTGCGCGGCTCCCGGAACGGAGCGGACTGCGTGGGCTCCCGGAACGGAGGCGGAGTTCGTGGGCCTCCCGGAACGGAGCGGACTGCGTGGTCTCCCGGAACGGAGGCGGACTGCGTGGGCTCCCGGAACGGCAGTGCGTGGGCTCCCGGAACGGAGCGGAGTGCGTGGGCTCCCGGAACGGAGCTGATCGTGGGCTCCTGGAGCGGAGCGGGCTCTGGAGCGGAGCGGGCTCTGGAGCGGACTCTGTCGGCTCACGGGGCGGAGCGGGCTCTGGAGCGGACTGCGTCGGCTCCCGGAACGGAGCGGACTCCGTGGCCTCTGGAGCGGACTCTGCGTGCTCACGGGCTGGAGCGGGTTCTGGAGCGGACTCTGTGGGCTCCCGGGCTGGAGCGGGCTCTTTGGGCTCCCGGGCTGGAGCGGGCTCTGTGGGCTCACGGGCTGGAGCGGGCTCTTTGGGCTCACGGGCTGGAGCGGGCTCTGTGGGCTCACGGGCTGGAGGCGGGCTCTGTGGGCTCACGGGCTGTAGCGGGCTCTGTGGGCTCACGGGCTGGAGCGGGCTCTGTGGGCTCACGGGCTGGAGCGGGCTCTGTGGGCTCACGGGCTGGAGCGGCTCTGTGGGCTCACGGGCTGGAGCGGGCTCTGTGGGCTCACGGCTGGAGCGGGATCTGTGGGGCTCACGGGCTGGAGCGGGCTCTGTGGGTTCACGGGCTGGAGCGGGCTCTGTGGGCTCACGGGACGGAGCGGGCTCGGGAGCGGACTCTGTCGGCTCACGGGGCGGAGCGGGCTCTGGAGTGGACTCTGTCGGCTCACGGGCGGAGCGGGCTCTGAAGCGGACTCTGTCGGCTCACGGGGCGGAGCGGATTCTGTCGGCTCCCGGAACGGAGCGGGCTCTGGAGCGGACTCTGTCGGCTCACGGGGCGGAGCGGATTCCATGGGCTCACGGGCCGGAGCGGGCTCTGAAGCGGACTCTGTGACCACCGGGCTGGAGTTTACTGGAGACATGCCGGCTGCCCGTACAGACCTCATGGGGGGATCCTCCAGCTTACATGAGGTAACCATAAGTGCGATTTATGGTCACGAACAATTGCTCCAGTACTTCAGAATATTCTTCCCATGTTTGAGCTTTTGAATCAAATGCTCTTAGTGAGCCAACAGTTCCTGTAGCCATGGTTCCTTGTCTCTCTATCTTTTAAAATATTCAGTTTCCCTTCACAGCCAGTTTTTCAGCATGTTTCTCCCCTTTTTTTTATGTCCTCAATCTGTTGTCATCACAAGCTTTCTGCTTCATCCTCGTCGCCAAAAATGTAGTATCTTCAATAAAGATCAATCTACTACATATTGAGTTGAAGTTAACCTTTTATTTCTGTTTACCTCAGTTACAGACACAGACATTAGCCCCCATATGCCTTCTGCATGGCATGCCTTCTTCAACTAACTTACAGTTAAGAACACAACACTTGTAATACAACAACATTACAACATTACTCAAGGTTACTACACCTAATAACATTTATTTATGGCCTTCTACTACTGTTATGATCATTTTAAATAGGAGTGAACAGTGACCTTGAAATTTAGAAAATTGTAGGTTGTTCTGTAATTTTGATTTCCACTGTACATGTTTTTGTTGAACCAGTTTGCATGAATTCAACGTATCAAAATACTTGATTAATGCTTTTGCAATTCATGGTATCGTCGTTTTTTCCCTCATAAAGCCCTCAAGTCTCGTCCGATATTTTGTATTTATTTATTCATTCGTTCGATTTCGATGATTTGTGGAGATTTATCTGCAGCATAATGGGTAATGTAGTTTCGTTTCTCATCAGGAGTCCTGCCTTTAAATCCGAATTAAAAAAAGTAGAAACAGGGGCTGATGTTTTCAACAGAAAAATAAACTGTATATTAACAACATTGTAGCTCACAGTAGGCCTGTCTTTAAACGTTTGTAAGTTATCGTTCAAAATCAATTCCCATATATGGAGAATTGAACTCCTCATATGGAGAGTTTTTACTTCCGGAGTCTGACTGATGCCCTACCAATCGTTCTGGGCTGCGTTTCCCAAAAGCATCGTAAGCTTAAATACATCGTAGACCCATTGAAACCAATGGAGCTACGACCAACTTAGGCTTACGATGCTTTTTTTTAATGTATGCGTTGTATAAACGCATACATACCTATGCTTCGGATGGCGCTGGAAAGCGGAAGTGACGTGCCGACTTCGGTTAAAGAAGTTCTCCACGTTGCCGAAGTGTACAGTTTTAGACATTGTGGCTGTTTGTACCTCACCTTTTTTTCTGAAAAAAATGGATGATCCCGTTGCCAACTACACTTCACGACTTCAGCAACAGGTCAGCTTTGTATTAAAACGTTAACAAGTTTAGACGTTGTGTTCATATATTCATGTGTTTTTCGTGCTCTGACGGTGAACACCGAAGCACGCATGCAGGTCTTACAGACATGATGATTATTTTGTTTAATTCGGCTTAAAACTACAACCTGTGTAACGTTAGGGTGTAGGAGTATTTGTAAATGAAGATATATCATGGCATACAGTGCTGATGCTGTCGTAATATCTAGTGGACTGGCCGTTGTGAGTTATTACATGCAGCTTTTTAGAGATCTGGTTTAATGAACAATTTTTTTTACATTGGCATCAGGGGCGTATCTAGAAAATACTTTTTTAGCGTGGCATGGGGTCTGTGAGGGGTGGCAACACCAAAGCAAGCCCCCATGCATATTTTTTGGGGGATTTATTGTCTGACATGCACAGTTGTGTTCACATATATTGCCTTACCATTAAGTATTCATCTATCCTGTTTAAAATGAAAAATAAATAACATTTCAATATACATCATGGCACCAAGTCAATAGACAATATAAAAAACTTAAACAGGTTATAACTGTTTCTGAGCTTGTATCATTAAAGAAGACATGCGGTTCTATTAATATTACATTGGCTGCTTAGATGTTATAAATCACGTTTTAGTTCAAGTTTAAGTGTAACACTTTTGATTTTCCTAATGTTAGAAGGAAATACAATAATATCACAGCATTGAAACTGGAACAGTATTGAAAACAATGTTTGATTTTCTTTTATTACCAGAGGTGGACATTTCTGTAATGACCCAGAACACACAATCAATAGTTTAACAACATCCCAGCAACTGCATAGCAAGAGCCTAGCAACCACACAGAATATCCTAGCAACATTTTAGCAAACATAAACCTGACCAAACTATTTATGTTTCTTAAACTTCAGGACAGTCTTAGAATTCAAGACAAGCCAGCATAAATTTGTCTTTCAAACTTTTCAATCTAGTTATTATTACAGGTATACTTAACAAAAAACTCTTATTAGGATTCAGGAATAATTTTTGCAGCTCAATGTCTATTACAATACAACAACATACATTAAATTACAGATATTAATAATAACAATTCAGCTATTTGGGAACATTTGGAAACCGATCATTTTCATTTTACTACTGCAAAGTAATCTTGCTGTAAATGAAAAACACTAGAAAAGTTCAAATACCAAATAATTGTAAATGAACTTGGTATGCACCACAATACAGTACAGTAAAAAAGTTAATTCAGCATCCTCTGCAAGTTTGGTCAAATTGCATTACAGTATACAATACTAAAGCAGTTTCCTGGTCTTCTGACACAAGACTAGCTGCAGTGCCTTGCAATTTTTTTCACATTTTGTTATGTTGCTGCCTTATGTTAAACTTGCTTTAAAATTACTTTTTTTCCTTTACATCAATCTAACTTCCATACACTATACTATACTATATGTTGGATGGGGGCAGACTCCATAGGTTTCTCTAGAAATATTTGCCTGGGTTTAATCCCAATTATTGTCTATAAGCCCTTCTTGCTGTGAGCTTGGTGTCACTGTCCTGTTGGAAGGTAAACCTTCTGCCCAGTCTGAGGTTCTGAATGCTCTGGACTGGGTTTTCATCTCAATATTTTGGCGCGTTGAGCTTTTCTTATATTCTGACGAGTCCCACAGTCCCTGCCACTGAAAAACAGCCCCACAGCATTAGGCTGCAACCAGCACACTTCACTTTTGGGATAGTAATCTGCAGGAGATGAGGAGAGCTGGTTCCCTTCAAACATGATGCTTGGAATTAAGGTTCATCAGACCAGATAATCTTGTTTTTCAGAGTCCTTTAGGTGCTTTTCTGCAAATTCCAAGTGTGTTTTCATGTGTCTTCACTGAGGAAAGTATTGACTTTGGCCAAACCGCCATGAATCCCAGATCGGTGGAGTGTTGCAGTGATGTTTGTCCTTCTATAGCAGTGCTTCTCAAAGCAGTGCTTCTCGGACCCACCTCCATTTCGTATTTCAAAAGCACTAATTATATTTCCTACTTTGATAAATGCATGTTAAACTTGTAAATCATTTGTTTAGTTTTTAAATGTCATTTTTGGAGATGGTCTGAAATGAAAGCGTGGGCGATTAAACTTTTCCTTCATGACTTTTGTTATTATGACATCCAGTGAGCTTATGACGTTTGATAATTGGGCGACGATAATGATAGTTTGAAAATGTGCATTTCACTGCAAATGAGTATTTTTTTTTTAAGTATTATTGTTATCACTTAGATTATGGCCATTTGACTTATAGCAGTGTTCAGTGTTTCCCATTCATTGATTTATTTGTGGCGCCTGTCACAATATCAAAACTGACCGCCACAAATAGATTTTCCAAAAGGATTATACTTGGTTGAATAAACTGAGCACGGCACGTTTCAAAATTCAAATGCAGCGCGGGTGTTTTTACATTAATGTATTTTTGAAAATAACCGACCATCTTCAGAAAAGCTTCAATGTCATTTTAATTTCATTTTTCCTGTAATGCCTGATAAAGTAGCGTTTGAGCGCATTACAGGTGCATCTCAATAAATTACAATGTCGTGGAAAAGTTCATTTTATTTCAGTAATTCAACTCAAATTGTGAAACTCATGTATTAAATAAATGCAGTGCACACAGACTGAAGTAGTTTAAGTCTTTGGTTCTTTTAATTGTGATGATTTTGGCTCACATTTAACAAAAGCCCACAATTCACTATGTCAACAAATTAGAATATGGTGGCATGCCAATCAGCTAATCAACTCAAAACACCTGCAAAGGTTTCCTAAGCCTTCAAAATGGTCTCTCAGTTTGGTTCACTAGGCTACACAATCATGGGGAAGACTACTAATCTGACAGTTGTCCAGAAGACAATCATTGACACCCTTCACAATGAGGGTAAGCCACAAACATTCATTGCCAACGAAGCTGGCTGTTCACAGAGTACTGTATCCAAGCATGTTAACAGAAAGTTGAGTGGAAGGAAAAAGTGTGGAAGAAAAAGATGCAAAACCAACCGAGAGAACCGCAGCCTTATGAAGATTGTCAAGCAAAATCGATTCAAGAATTTGGTTGAACTTCACAAAGAATGGACTGAGGCTGGGGTCAAAGGCTCTATGGGCTAAGGAGAAGAAGAACTGGACTGTTGCCCAGTGGTCCAAAGTAGGGCTGAACGATTTTAGAAAATAGAAAGAAAAAAAAATACCAATATTGCGATTTCTATTTAATATGCGTTTTTTATTTTTTTAAGTTCTTCATATTCATTATTAATCAAAGACATACAGTAAATCATTGTATAGTATGCAGTGTTGGGCATGTTAATTAAAAAAAGTAATTAGTTATATTACTAGTTACTTCTCACAAATACTAACTGAGTTACATTGTTATAAAATAAACTAATTACCAGGGAAAGTAACTGTTACATAAAAAAAAAAAAAGAATTCAAATATGTGAAATAACTTGGATGCCCCAATATTAAATATGTTCAATGAATTAAATGGTCACCAAACAGAATAAATTATTATTATAAAACATTACACTAATCTACACTATTTTAATGTTTCTGTGGGACAATGTGAGAGACACTTATCAAATTCAATTGATTATTTCAGTCAAACATTATATGATATTATGATAATTTAGCATTATATGATGATAGAATTTTAGAATAACCATGTATGAATGCATGTCATGTTGTCTGAACTTAGGACTGGTGGTGGTGCTATATATATATATATATATATATATATATATATATATATATATATAAACTACAAATAATACTGATAATATGACAAAACTACCACGAATTCTACTATTGATGGCCATATAAAACGCACTAAGGATTATTGAGCTGCTGGGTTCATGAATATTAATCAGGTTGTCTGCATTCGTTCGAACTGATACGCTGAAATCAAAACGGGGACGATGATAGGTGAGCACCGGCCAATGAGATTGCCGTTTGCGCATTAGCTCCGCCCACTACAGGAGAACCTGGTAGTTCTTAAAAGCTGAAGACTTCCAAACAAACTCTGTTATTTTGACAGGAAAGTACAACAAAGGATATCGTTTATATGCAAGGCATAAATTCTGCATCTTATGAAAGACCTGTGGACACAAAAACAACCCAAGGCAAACTGCTTGGCAACTTGGCAACATAACAGTTGATGCCAACATGATGCTTCCTCTGAAGACTGCTTAGATGGGTTTGGTGTATCGGTGTGTGTCATCAAAGTACTGCGAGAGCTATAAGAGAGCAGACGTCTCCTAATGCTTTCTCTCGCCATACTTGGATGTAGGGCTGATATGATTCCTCGAGTTACTCGAGTAACTCGAATAAAAAAAATCATTGAATCATTTTGTCCATTTACTACGGATGCACTGAATTTTCGGCAGCCGAATATATATGCCGCACCGCACCACCCAGCAGTGTTCATGTTTCCCCTCTTCCTCAACCGTCATAACTGCGCCGTGTGACGTTCCGCTCTATCATTCTGCTCAGTTTCCGGCTTACCGCTTATGCTCACTGTAAAAGCAGAGTCCGCTCAAATAACATGCCGACAAGAAAGGTCTATGTAACGTTAGTATACTTGTTCCTGTTTGCAGTAGAGCTGCTGTGCTGAGTGACATGCATACAGCTGATCTGGGCAACGCTGGTAAAATCTTCCTTCACTGATACAGGGTTTTTCCATGCATAGAGAATTATGAGGCTCTGCCAAATTTTGTGCCACCTCTGGTTCCGACAAAACTCAGGCAGGCAGTCAGTCAGTGCAAGAATCACTGAACCGCGTCCATTAGAGCTTTTAGTTCATATTTGCAAAAAATACTGATATTGTTATATCATTTTACTTGATATTTCTTTACACAGAATCATCATTTCTTTTCACTATTCACCTATTTATGCGATCTGATGAGCATTAACACAAATTACGTGATCACCTCTGTATGAGTGAATGAAACGCGTGGTTTCATTTACCACACACACATAGTGAAGCGCGCGTCTCTCTCTATCTCTCTATCTCTCTATCTCTCTATCTCTCTCTCTCTCTCTCTCGCTCTCTCTCGCGCTCTCTCTCTATATTTAATTAATTAATTGAAATAAATGTGGTATTACCGCACTATTTCATCTCTGTGTCTGATTTGAATCTGGCAGAATACTAGAGCTAACAAGCCATAACTGAAAATAACCGTCATTTGTTTTCCTTCCGGTCAATAATATGTGAATGTTGGCAAATGACCATGGCACTTCGCGGAGACAACCACCCTCCACTGCACGTTGGGCGGTTCTTCGCCTCCACGTCGTGCATTCAAATTGTTTAATGCTCAGCTAGCCATTGATTATCCCTAACTTGTTCAGCAGAATGTACATACTGCTACTACTAGGCTACTATTAAAACTGAATTTTTTTAAGTAATGATCACACAACATTTCTTCCGTGTTTTCATTTTAATAGTAAACCCCCTTTGTTTGCCAAAATAAATAAATAAAATTGTATTTTCAATAATTTATCATTTAAATAATAATAATAATTTAAAGATACATTTAATTAATGTTTTATGCCTTCATTTGATAACCAGATACAGAACACAGAATTTCTGAGGAAAAAGAAAACATTTTATTTGGCTATTTTAAAAAACAAATAACAATAAAATATTAGGTGAGAGAAAATAAAACATAACTTTATAATTGTAATTTTCTTCAATCATATAATTATTATAACACCTAAAATACATTGCGTGTAAAAAGTGTTGCATGGAATAAGCCAGCAAATATTATGCAAATCATATCATTGTGTGCACATGATCAGGATGGTACCACCTCTGCTGCATTTTGAGAAAGGAAAAACCCTGTTTGCAGGACTATAGATTATTTGGATAATTAGTCAAAATAACAACAACAACAACAGTTATGTCTGATTCCGTTGCATATAACTGAATACAAATAATACATTATTTAATATTAATATATTTTCTGTCCAATTTTCTTTCAATAAAAGTGTGGTTATTTTATCGGCTTGTGTTTTTTAAATTCAGTATCATTAAAATTAAGTTAAATTAAAAGTCTTACAAAATTACTTTTAGAATTTAATAAAATAAAAAAATATTACAAAGCATTTTCGGTTTACGAACAAGCACATACAGAGTTCTCTGTTTCGGCCCAGAATTTTCATTTCCGAGCATCCCTACCATTTACTGTAACTACACTGTTTGCAAATCTCCCCCACCCCCACACACACGAGGGTTTATTCTCCAAATAACTTTAAATTCATGTTGCTGAAAAATGTGTTAATGTTATGTGTATGGACTCTTGTTTTTGTTCCACGTTAGCTTCCTGTCCACAAATTTTTGCCTCTTACAAAAGCCACAATTCTTCTAAGAAGACAGTAAAGGCTTGTGTCATGCTTGAGCTTTAGTTAGGATCAAAGTTGGAAGTTAAGTTGCTCAATGTTTAGGTTTTATTATAAATTTTTTATACTATTATTTTGATTTATGTCTTAGTTTTAGGTTGTACTATGTTTACCTTATTTGTACTAGGTTTGGGCGGTATCCAAATTTTGATACCGTCAAACCTCCTCCCTATTTGACCTCGGTATACGGTATTACCGTGAATAATACAAAAATTATGACGTAAGGCTCAGACAGCGTCACCAAACTGTTGGCTTGTACCTAAACCGTTCAGAAACTGAATACCAAACACTAATACTGAAACAATAACAAAATAACATGCACAACAATATTAACAACTTTTATTAGCAACAAATAGCAGTTTATAAAAAAATGCAAATACAACAGTCAAACAGAATTAAATTAACATAAATATCCAGAACAGTTTTCGCGCAGAGACTCGCACACAAATCAATTAAATTAAATCACACCGCCTGAACAACTTTCAATAACAAAGAGCAGCTTATAAAAAAGTGCAAATAGACCCACAACAGTCAACCAGAGTTGAATTAACATAAACATCCATATTATAAAAAGTATTGCAAAGCAATAGGCCTAAATAAAAACTTCTTCTTTCCAGTCTTCTTTCCAATATTGTTTTTAATGAAAACCAAATAAAATACCTGAATCAATTAAATAAATAAACACAGTGCGAATAGGAACGAATGGCAAGTGGCAACAAATCTAGTCAAGATTTTTCGCTAGAAAACCAGCATGTTTACTTTGTCCGGCTTTAACAGGGCACGTTCTGGACCGACAACTTTACCGCGGTGCTGAAAACCCGCTCGATGGTGTGCTTGTGGCACAGACGCACAGGTACTTTCGTACATCATGACATCTGGGGAAAACGCCCGGCAGCATTTTTCCACCAGAGAAGTGGGTCCTCGTCTCCTTGAGTAACTGGCTCCAAACAGTAGGCTGTTATTTCAGCTCCGACTGGGTCCTCTACGGTGACGATGCCGACGGGACCTGCCATTGCATCGGCTTTTTTTTGCAGCATACTTCCCAGAGTCATCTTTTTTCGTGAGGGTTCGGGTTGCGCCTCTCCCTCTTCCACTCTGATGGCCACTGCACCTGCTGCCTCTAAGCTCACGATCTCAGCCTGTAATTCAGCCTTGGTCTCAGCCAATGTGTTGTCATCCGTCTCATATCCTCCACGGTAACGAGGGTCGAGGAAAGTGCATTTTCGCATTATTTTGCTCACTGAATCGGATTCATACTTGGCCTCCAGCTTTGTTAGAATTCCAGTTTTGATTGACTTTGTTAGCTGGAGGTCATTTTCTGACACAGCCAACACATTGTCCCTGCAGAGCTGTAGTATGGGGAGGATACAGGAACTGGTCACATAATTTTCTCCTGACAAAATATCAGTGAAGTCACCGACTGGTTTCAGTGCTTCGTGAACAGCTTTCAAGACGTCCATGTCCTGCCAGGTCAGGGACAGGCTGCTCCTTCTGTCATCAAACAGGACGTGTCTGATCGCTTGGGCCTGCTCGATGATGCGCTCCACCATTGCCAGTTTGGAGCCCCAGCGAGTTGCGCAGTCCTGCCGATGGATGGATGGATGAATTAATTAATGAATGATGAATAAACGATTAAATGAATGAATAGGCCTAAATAAACAAATGAATGAATAAATAGGCATAAATAAACGAATTAATGAATGAATAGGCCTAAATAAACGAATGAATTAATAAATTGGCCTAAATAAACGAATGAATGAAGAAATTGGCCTAAATAAACAAATGAATGAATACATAGGCATAAATAAACGAATGAATAGGCCTAAATAAACGAATGAATGAATAAATTGGCCTAAATAAACGAATGAATGGATAAATTGGCCTAAATAAACGAATGAATGAATAAATAAATAAGTCCATTAATGTATATTATTCCATTTGGTCAAATTTGTATGCACATAATTTTTTTTA